>MJUU01065773.1:0-54663 GCA_002080025.1 Modiolus philippinarum
GGATTTGAACCATCACTGTTGTGACATCTATGGCAACACCGCCTGCAATACGTCCAGCGCCCAAGACCACGCGGCTACCTAGGCTATATAAAAATATAGCTTTCGGTAACCGGATGATACCTCCTCGTAGGTTTTATGTAGGGTTGTAACGCAGTACATGATGTATAGGTGCTCTTGCAGATCAGATGTGTGAATAGCAGAGATGATTCAATGTCTTTCGACAAGGAATGCCACCACACAAAGTTATAATTTTTATATAGTTGTCTGAAGTATGTGACAACTCTTCATACTATACCTGTCCAATGGATAATATCGAGAGACATTATACCTGTCTAATGATTAATATCGTGAGACGTATATATATACACACGGACCTATATATATATAGGTCCGTGTGTTTTAAGCGAAAATAGAGCACATTAAAAATTTCACGGGAAATTGATTTCTCTGGATATCCCTGAATTCCACATTAAGACTATTTTTCTTCTGAAAGCTGGGAAATTAAATCGAGAATTTTATAAAAACTTTTCAAGCTATAAAAGTCATTCATAAAACAAAAAAAGGTATCTGTGTGCAAAATTTTTTAAGCCATTGAACTGGAGAATACAAGAGGAGTTCCGAAATCTGACACAAATTAAAAAATGTGATGAGTGAGCCCCCTTCAGCATATTTACATTACAGAATGTCATAGACTGGTCGAAATAAGCCCTATCTGCTATTAAAACAGCTACGTGTTTTATTGTTTCTTGAGGTCATGGATACTAAAAGAAGGATTAGATTTTAAAAGTAGATTTATTGTATCTTAATGTAGTATCCTAATTTTCACATGGATGTGACAGGACCTCACACCATTTTATAGAGGTTTGTGTGCAATCTATTGCTGTAAGACGCTATTATCATTTAAAGAAAACGTAAGTTGTCAACAAGCATAATGTATCTGATTCTAAATGCTTTCAATTGCATTTCTTTCAGCGTCTCGATATAAACTGCATACGTGCATGTGAAAGTTTACGAAATGCATGACAAAGCATGCAATACATTCATCGTTTTATAGCCCATGGGCTAATTTAAAGTCCTTGCACTCCATCCACTTATTCATGTCTGCTCGCATCCCCTGTTCAAAATAAAACATTTTAACATAAGCATGGCCTACACACAATAGTGAAACAGGCTCCCATTTGGACCCATCCGTCGATTTGTTTTTTAAATCTAGTCTTTCACAAAAGCCTTTTTTTTAATTGCTTAAAACATTTAAGGATAGCCTATGATATAAGCCTTAAACAGACTCCATCATTTATCATTTTATCATTTTTAAGGCTTAAATTTAAACCGCAAACAAAAATTTTTACTTTTCTAACCCAATTTATACTAGGGGGAAAATATTATATTAGGACAACCAAGGGTAAAAGCAGGCATACAATTTAATTTAGAAATATATAAAAATATATGTTGTGCAATGGCGTAACTATAGAACAAAATAAAATGGTATAGTAAAAAGCCATAATTGAAAAGTCGAAAAACACAAACTGTACATGTAAACAAAACAGCTTAGGTTGACAGAAGGGGTGAGCAAGGGTTGACTACGGGGATGTCAGGGCTGAAATGCGGAGAGGAGAGGAGGGAGACCTATCACAGATATTGATTCCATAAAGATCGTATATTATTTGTTATATCCGCATTTTAGAAGAAAGTTCGGGGATAATGTTATACCCTCCGTCTGTCCGTCCGTCCGTCCGTCACACTTTCTTTGACTCAAACTCCTCCTACATTTTTGTATTTAGGGATTTAATTGTGACGTACAATTGTTGCATACAGTCTGTAGATGCGCAATATGCTTTCGGATTTTTATTATTGCTCTCGTTGCAAACAAGAGACCCCATGATGTCAGTTTTTACACATGTGGCATGTGACACAAACTCCTCCTACATTTATGGATTTATGGATTTAATTTTGTTGTAGAATTGTTGCATATAGTCTGTAGATGTGCAATAAGCTTTCGGATTTTTTATCTTAATCTTGATGCAAACAAGAGGCCCAAGGTTTTGATTTTGACAAAGGCCCAAAGATGTGGATTCTGACACATGTGGCATGTGACACAAACTTCTCCTACATTATTGGATTTAGGGATAAAATCTTTATGCAGAATTTTTGCATATAGTCTGTAGATTTGCAATAACCTTTTAGAATTATGACTCCGGTTCCAACTTTGGTAAAGTTCCTGAAAATGTCAAAGACTCATACTTTTTTAATTTCAGCATATAATTTGGTATATATGCAATTTTTCTTATAGAAAATGAGATTATGAATAATTAGAATTCTGAAATACGATTCTAAGTTTGGTAAATTTCCTGAAAGTCTCAAAGACCACTTATTTTTTTGGAATTCTACCTAGTAACCGTACTTAAATAGCCTCTTTAATTTAGGACAAACACTTTCATCAATAGGATTTCAAAAATTTTTGATTCCAATTTTGGTTAATTTCCTGAAAGTCTCAAAGACCCTTTATCTTTTTGAATTCTACCTTGCAACGATACTAAAACAATTTGTTTAGTTTAGGACGAACATTTTAATCAATTTAATTTCAAAAATATTTGATTCCAATTTTGGTAAAATTCATGAAAGTCTCGAAGACCACTTATGTTTCGGAATTCCACCTAGCAACCATACTTAAATAGCTTCTTTAATTTAGGACAAACACTTTCATTAATTGGATTTCAAAAATCTGTTATTCCAATTTTGGTAAATTGCATGAAACTCTGAAAGACCACTTATTTTTTGGAATTCTACCTAGCAACCATACTTAGATAGTTTGTTTACTTTAGGGCAAACATTTTAATCAATTTGATTTCAAAAATATTTTATTCCAATCTTGGTAAATTTGCTGAAAGTCTCAAAAACCAATTGTTTTTTTGGAATTCTACCTAGCAACGATGATTAAAGAGCTTCTTTAATTTCGGACAAACACTTTCATCAATTTGATTTCAAATATATTTGATTCCAGTTTTGGTATATTTCCTGAAAGTCTCAAAGACCTCTTATTTTTTTGGAATTCTGCCTAACAACCACATATCCTTAAATTTTTTTTGTAAAAATAACTACTATCAATAGTTCTGTTTCAAAAATATTGGGAAAAATTTTGCCCAGGGGTGTCAAACAGGGAGTGCGGGGATAGCTGTCGTTCTGACAACATCTAGTTTTTTTTTTTTACTTTTAAATTGTTGCTATTTTGCTCATTTTAATTTTATGTAGTTATTTTTCGTTTGCCAATCCGAATAGAATTTGGTTGAAAATGTATGAAACCACTTATTATAATTACTGCCTGAGGAAGTTCATAGTATAAGGAACCTCCGCTCAGTTTACTTAGGGGTATATGCATATGCGCATTTCGACAACTTATGTCTCATCAGTGCAGATAAAATATAAACGTTTGGAAGACCATACATTCAAAGATGTTTTAAAACTGATATAGAAAAAATAACCAATATGATCTAAATGTTAAGCCAAAATAAGCTAAGGACAGACCTTTGCATGAGGGAGATACTCCATAGTTTTCAACAAAATTTACAAAGAATTAGATATTGCAAGGTTCCAAATAATATTGGCTTTCGGGTCAACACCGAAACACTGACTACTGGGCTGGTGAATACCCTCAGGGACTTATAGCCACCAGCAGAGGCATCGACCCAGTTGTAACAAATTACTAAATACCAAGTCACTGTGAATTTATTTTCTGCATATGCGCATTTCGACAACTTATGTCTCTTCAGTGAAGCAAAAATCTTAACCTTTGAAAGACATAAATTCAAAGATATCAAAAAACTGATAGAGAACAAATAACCAATATGATCTAAATTTTAAGCCAAAATGAGCTAAGGACAGAACTTTGCATGAGGGAGATACTCCTTAGTTTTCAACAAAATGTTCAAAAATTAAGATATTACAGGGTTCCAAAAAATATCGGCTTTCGGCTCAGCACCGAAATACTGACCACTGGGCTGGTTAATATCCTCGGAGTAGTATATAGGGACAGTTCGCTTATTATTTGTCGTGGTGGATCATGGTGGATCACCGGAAGTGATGTAACCAAAAGACACGTGACCGGAAGCGGAAGTCACGTGACCAGAACACGAAGTGTTTGGGTTGCGCATGCGCAACCGGAAGTGGCCCTTTTGGAAGCCCTAGTCGACCTATTGACCGGAAATGACGTGTTGGAACAACACGTGATCCCGCAGGGATCTTGTATGGCCTTACTACAGTGTTAATGCGCGACCGGAAGTGGGTGTAGCCCCATGTTTAAACCGAAAATGGTCTTATTTGAAGCCCTAGTCGGCCATATTGATAGGAAATGGCGTGTTGTTCCAACACGTCACTCCGCAGGGGTGTTGTTAAGCCTCATTACATGACGCATGCGTAACCGGAAGTAGGCGTAGCCAATATGTAAACTGGAAGTAGGTATGTAGCCATGTTAGCCGGAAATGACATGTTGAAAGAATGCAAGACCCCGCAGGGGTCATGTATGACCTTACTACATTGTACATGCGCGACCGGAAGTGGGTGTAGCCCCAGGTATAGACCGGAGGTCGGGAATTTTCCTTCATTATTCCCCTTTTTTATATGTTTTACCCCTTTTTCAATGTTATGCATTGTATATTATTCCTTTTTCTTTCATTTTCTCCATAATCCCACCATTTTTTAAATGTTGTTATAGCTTTTCACCCCCTTTTCAATATTGTCCTTTGCATTTCCTCCTTTTTTAAACCCTTTTTAAATGTTGTTATACCTTTTCAACCCCTTTTCAGTGTTGTTCTTTGTATTTCAATCTAATGTTTGACTTAATTTCCTCTTGTCTTACCCTTTTTATGTTCTACCTTATTTTATAATTATGTCCCTTTTTCATCCAATTCTTAGAGGTATTTCCCTCTTCCCGCCTTATTTCTATACTTTCGACTGCTATTGCCCTTGTTTTATTATTTCCCATTATATTACATAATTAATTCCTATTATATTACATAATTATCTCCCTTTTCATTCAATTCTTACAGTGATTTCCCCTCTCCTGCCCAATTTCTATACTGTCGTCTGCTATTGCTATTTTGTTCCCTTTTATATTTATTGATTATCTCCCTTTTTAATCAATTCTTAGAATTTTGTCCCTTCTTTCTCTAGTAAAATCTGCTATTGCCGTTGTATTATTATTTCCCATTATATTACATAATCAATTCCTATTATATTACATAATTATCTTCCTTTTCATCCAATTCGTAGAGTTATTTCCCTTTTCCCGCCTTATTTCTATCCTTTTGTCTGCTATTGCCGTTGTATTATTATTTCCCATTATATTGCATAATTACTTCCTATTATATTACATAATTATCTCTCTTTTCATTCAATTCTTAGAGTGATTTCCGCTTTCCTGCCCAATTTCTATACTGTCGTCTGCTATTGCTATTTTGTTCGCTATATATTTATTGATTATAGCAGTCTCCTCCTGCTAATCCACATCCAATTTTGTAGGGTAACCCTACAGAACAGATTTTCAATGATTTTAAGCACTGCAAACAACTTTGAAACCAGCGGTATCTATTTTCGTAAGTATCTTCATACGGTAGTATGTGACGACGAGCTTGGTCAACAGTTCCATAGTCCCACTGACTCAAAAAGCATGCAACATCTGGCTGCAGGGGTTTATTTGACCTCAATACTTTTATCGTTCCTGGAATTCCTCTGTCTTCTTTGATTGCTAAATTCCGGCTTCCCTCTCCTCTTCGTGTATGATATATATTACCCCATGGAAATTTTTCAGCTATCTGTCGTGATAATCCATGCGCCTCGATGCAAAGACAATTCACTTGATGAACAATAACATCTACATTTTCTGCTTTCAATAAATCTCCGTCAACAATATTTACACCCATTCTGTCTTTATTGGCTTCAGTCTGTTCTTGTGCTCCTTTTATATTCTATGTCTATTGCCTCCATAGCTGTAATTCGTCAGGTAATATTTGGAAAACGCCCTCTGATTGGTTAATTTCCTGCATTCTGATTGGTCAATCCAGTAGGTAAACACAGTTTCTGATTGGATTAAATCCATGCATTTTGATTGGTCCACATTCTGTACACCTTCAATCAACTTTTCCCAATTCTTCTATCAATTGATGATGAGCTGCCCAGATCTCTGTTGCTTTACTTTTGTATTCAGCACAATAGGTTTGAGTGAACACATATAATACACATATCCGTCCATCTTCATAAGATAACCCCATCTTCAAACATGGTATGCACGATCTGCTTGTAGACCTCCAGACTGCCCTTGACGAATTAATTGAGACATCAATGTGCAACTATTTTGAAATTTTATCTGACTTCTTATACCATGGATAACTATAACTTAACACTATCCATCTCTATCTATAATTTAATTATAACCCTTACCCAATCTAACTCTTACTCTTACCGTAATCTAAACCTAACTGTAACCTATCCATAATATAACCTTGATTCTATCTATAATCTAACTCTAACCCTAACCTTACTATAATTTAGCTCTAACCCTATCTATCATTTAACTTTAACCCTAACCTTACCATAATTTAACCCTAGCCCTTACCATAATCTAAACCTAATTCTAACCCTATCTATAATTTAACCCTAACCCTTGCCATACTCTACCTTCATAATCTAAACCTAACTCTAACCCTATTTATAATTTAACCCTAACCCTTGCCATTCTATACCTTTACTTATCTGTTATTTTACCATAACCATAATTTAACCCCAACCCTATCTATTATTCTATTATTATCCTTACTAACCATAAATCTAACCCTTATCCTAGCACTAACCCTAACTCTAACCCTAACCATGATTTAACAATAACCCTAATCATATTAGTAGTAATTTGTATTCTGTCTGTAACTTTAGATAAATTCATTATTTGTTCTAAGCAGCATGTATATCTCTTACGTTGGAGACAGAATACAAATTACTACTACTATGATTAGGGTTAGTGTTAAATTATGGTTAGGGTTAGAGTTAGGGTTAGTGCTAACTCTAACCCTAACCATAATTTAACACTAACCCTAATCATTGTAGTAGTAATTTGTTAGTAGAATGATATATATAGTAGAGTGATATATATTCTTCACGTAGAGGAGAGGGAAGCCGGAATTTAGCAATCAAAGAAGACAGAGGAATTCCAGGAACGATAAAAGTATTGAGGCCACCTTAACCCCTGCAGCCAGATGTTTTATGCTTTTTCAGTCAGTGGGACTATGGAACTGTTGACCAAGCTCATCTTCACATACTACCGTATGAAGATACCTACGAAAATAGATACCGCTGGTTTCAAAGTTGTTTGCAGTGCTTAAAATCATTGAAAATCTGTTCTGTAGGGTTACCCTACAAAATTGGATGTGGATTAGCAGGAGGAGACTGGTTTTTATATTATAGAGCCATTGAAGAATGCACAGCATCTACCGGTATCAAGTTTGTAATTTTTAGATCAAATGTTTGAAGATGCAAAACAGAGACTTGAAAAGATGATAGCTGTGTTTGAAGACAAAGAAGCAGAACTGAAACGGATGAAGGTAGTTACAGAATCCAACCAAGTGGATATTAAGAAAATGGACATCCTATTGAAAGAAGAACCAGCACTGAAGACAGAACACATAAATTGAGCATAATGTAATGACAGAAAAATTAGAATGTTACTGTGATTTTGTTTAAATGAAATAAAATGAAAATGTATTGCCAGGGTTTCTTATTATGCCCTAAAAGTATAAAGTGATAGACCACCGATCACAATACCCCATCCCAATCACAACCCACTACCACCAAAACCACCTCTTACTTCTCCAACATCACCACCACAACCACCACCCAGATACCTCAAAACCACCACCACCACCCAGATACCTTAAATTCACCACCACCACCACCACCACCGCCGCCGCCGTCGCCGCCGCCACTACGATAACCTATCAATCCAGCAGCAGCAGCAGCAGCAGCAGCAGACATATCCAAGTATGGACGAGAAGCAGCAGCAGCAGCAGACAGACCTTAGTATTGACGAGAAGCAGCAGCAAAAACCCGTAAAAAGGCCGGTAAAGACAACAAAACTGCGATAAATTCATCGAAAATACGATCTAAAACATGAAATATGAACAGAAATATGAAAACAAATGTAAACTTTGACCTAAAAAACAAACTAAAACAGGAAATTCGAACACAATTATACAACAAAAAGTGGATTGAAGCTGTACATAATGTGGACCAATCAAATTGCAGGAAATTCAACCAATCACAAGCCTCCATTTACAATGGATTGACCAATCAGAATGCAGGAAAAAACAACCTATCAGAAACCGTCTGACAAAAATTAACAACCAATCACAGCCGTCGAGACAAATGACTTGCACTATATAAAGGTGCGATCAACCGGCTTCCTCAGTCGCTAGACTGCAATGTCTACCAGTTCGAAAGTGAAGATACCTAAAGTAAATGGTAAGTAATATAATTACCCATCACTAATTAATATTCATAACTAAGTATAATGTCTATAACTAAATTTTATAACTAAATAATATTATTTTGTCGTTACAGATGTATAACAGTGAACATCATCGTCGTGACAACAAACACCAATTTAGTTGTGGAATATGTGAGAAGACATTTTCTAGAAAATACAATCGTAACCGACATATGAGAACCCACAAACAAAACCCTTTACCCATATCTCATCAACAAGAGAAGCACAATGTTAAACCAGAACATCAGCCAACAGACTGTAACAATGGGGAGTATATAATCATGCTGAAAATTAAACAGGTGGTACCACCTGGCATAGAATAAACGTGTTATACACTAACAGTTAAAAACGTTCAGGACTTCTTACTTGATCTACGCAACATAATAGACTCCATTCTAGGGGAGGTGATACTTGAGATGGAACAGCACGATATAGTACAGACCACAATTCAGTGCCCAGGACTGGACTTACCTATTCAATTACCTAATATGCAGGTGGGCCAACTATGCCCGGGAGAATTGGTAGGGAAAATCGAACACGTACTACAGTGTGAACATTTGAAATGAAAACATTAATTTAAATACATATTGTACAGGAAGCATGTGGATCTCCGACCCGTGTCTGCCTAACTGACGGAGATAATAAAAAAATGCATATCTGTTAATATTTTGTTGTTTGTAGATCCAAAATGAATCCAGAAACGATATCCCAAATGGATACCAGCCAAATACAAAATTGAGAAATTGAAAGTTCAGAATGGAAAGTAATCTAGACCATAAAATTCGTGAACAAAGTATCACATAAAAAAGAAAGCAAAAAAATAGACACATCAAGCGAAAACTTGTAATTAGGTTCAAATAACTCTGGTAAATACAAACAGCACTAAAGTCATATCACGACAAATACAACATAATTTGTCTAACAACCATGTAACATGAAGGTTGAGGTAAGGGCTATGGTACAGGGACAAAATTTCATAAAATGTTTTTTTTAAACAAACTAAGGTTAAGCCAATGCTACTAAGGTTATAGAAATACTTTTTATGGAAACAGTACTTTGGGGTACAGTTCCAACAGGTTATAGTTACTCTAGGTTACAGATAAAAGGAGATGAAAATGTATCATTCCGATAGTAATCATTTTTGAGACAAAAAGTGGATTGAAGCTGTACATAATATGGACCAATCAAGTTGTAGTAAATTCAACCAATCAGAAGCCTCCATTTACAATGGATTGACCAATCAGAATCTAGGAAAATCGACCAATCAGAAGCAGTCTTACGAAATGAACCAACCAATCACAACCATCGAGACAAATGACTTGGACTATATAAAGACGCGATCGAACGGCCTCTTCAGTCTGCAGACTGACATTTTGCAGTAAGTTAAAAAGAAAACATGGATAAAATTCATATGCAATTATTGTTTGCATCCCGTCCCGCTGAGATCTACCCCATCTTGGTGAAGGCTAAAAATCTCCAGAAGCATTATGAAGGCCTTGAGAAATGGAAACAAAGACTAGTTGATGCATTCTACGCTGCCAATTGTAAATAAAATGGATAATTCATTATTGAAACAAATCACCACCGAAAATGAATAAAAGAACATACAACTAAAAATTTTGTCAGTTGATTCCCAACTCTCGATCGTATCGGACAAAATGTCGTGCATCTACGTCGTTACTCCTACTGGAATGAAGAAATATGTGAAAGAAAAAGAAGAGTCGAAACCTATATATCGGCGGAAAATCCGGCCAGATTTACCTTTTATCCAGACTGACACCATGCATCTAAAACCCAAGAAAAAGAAGTGCTCCAAATGTCAAGAAATAAAAGAACGCTCTGAATTCGACAATAAGAGGTGGATTTGTAAAATGTGTACCGATTTTTATACCGAATCGGCCAAACTGAACAAACAGGTGAAAAAGGGCCGCAAAAAAATTACAAGAAGACTATACTGCCAAGTAAGTCAACACCACAACGAATGAGACAAAGCCCCAATGAGCATCAACAAAACAAAGAAGATAAAAAAGAATAAAAAAGGAACAGAAAAGATAAAAGAAAAGAATAAAAGATGAAGAAAAAAGAAGGAAAAGGGGTAATGCAGCCGATAACTATACGGTTATAGCCAGTCACAAGCCTGGAGAAATGCAGAGTGACCTAAGTAAGCACTCGCATATAATGACAATACAATAGATCTAGCAAAATATATCATTAAAAAAGGTTCAGGTAAAAGGTTAAGAAACTGGGTAAACAACATCAATAAAGTAGTTTAGGTCGGGTGTATGTGTTGCGAATCTTAATTACTAGAAAGAAAAATAATATTCAAAAATAGATTAAAAAAAATGAACACAACTCTAATAGTTCGAAAAAAATAACAGAATAACATTAAACAAAAAATAGTCAATGAATATAAAGTTGTCACGGGTTAGAGGTTCGATAAAATAAAGATAATCATGAAATATTGTGAAAAAGGAAAAATAGAAAGGCAATAGCAGATTTTACTAGAGAAAGAAGGGACAAAACTCTAAGAATTGATTGAAAAGGGAGATAATCATTAAATATAATAGCGAACAACATAGCAATAGCAGACAACAAAATAGAAATTGGGCAGGAGAGGGGAAATCACTCAAATAATTGAATGAAAAGGGAGATAATTATGTAATATAATAGGAAGTAATTATGCAATATAAGGGGAAATAATAATACAACGGCAATAGCAGACAAAAGGATAGAAATAAGGCGGGAAAAGGGAAATAACTCTAAGAATTGGATGAAAAAGGGACATAATTATAAAATAAGGTAGAACATAAGAAAACCACACATGAAAAGGGTAAGACAAGAGGAAATTAAGTCAAACATTAGATTGAAATACAAAGAACAACATTGAAAAGGGGTTGAAAAGGTATAACAACATTAAAAAAAGGTAGAATATTAGTCTAAACATTGGATTGAAAAGGTATAACAACATTTAAAAAGGGTTTAAAAAAGGAGGAAATACAAAGGACAGTATTGAAAAGGGGGGGGGTGAAAAGCTATAACAACATTTAAAAAGGGTGGGATTATGGAGAAAATGAAAGAAAAAGGAATAATATACAATGTATAACATTGAAAAAGGGGTAAAAACATATAAAAAGGGGAATAATGAAGGAAAATTCCCGACTTCCGGTCTATACCTGGGACTACGCCCACTTCCGGTCGCGCATGTACACTGTAGTAAGGTCATACATGACCCCTGCGGGTCTTGTATTCTTTCAACATTTCCGGTTAACATGGCTACTTACTGTAGATACATACCTACTTCCGGTTTACATATGGGGCTACGCCCACTTCCGGTTGCGCATGCGTCATGTAATGAGGCTTTACAACATCCCTGCGGGGTCACGTGTTGGAACAACACGCCATTTCCTATCAAAATGGCCGTCTAGGGCTTCAAATAAGACCACTTCGTACACTGTACGCGCATGTACACTGTAGTAAGGTCATACAAGATCCCTGCGGGATCTTGCACTCTTTCACCACGTCATTTCCGATCAATAGGCCGACTAGGGCTTCAAAAAGGGCCACTTCCAGTTGCGCATGAGCAACCCAAACACTTCGTTTTCTGGTCACGTGACTTCCGCTTCCGGTCACGTGACTTTTGGTCATGTCACTTCCCGTCTACGTCACCTCCAGTGATCCACCACGATCCACCACGAAAAATGATAAGCAAACTGTCCCTATATACTACTCCTCGGGGACTAATTAAATTTTCTGAATTCGTAAAGAGAAAGCAGATAACACATGTGTCCATTGAAAGACATGGAAATGGGAAAACAAACTCCTTGTCAAGGTTGAAATTTGTATGGCGTCTTTTCTGTAAGAGTTGTTTAAAGGCGACCTTTTAAGACAAATTTGGGATATTTATAAAACAGAATTGAAGGGAAAAGAGTTGCTTGATAAGTTAAGATGGCCGATGACAAAATTGTGAATTTATACGCTTTCGACAATTTCGGGCAAAAATATTTTCACATAATTATTATTAAAATTATTCATACATATCTGCTACACTTCCAATATTCCAATATCCCTACACAAATAATCAAATCATCAAAAAGTATTTATTGAACAAAGAAATGAAACTCAAAGGTGTGTAATGAATTCATCCATCCCAAGTTAATAAAAAAATATATGTGAATAAAATTGCAAAGATTTTGTTTCTTATTTGAGTTAAAAATGATTTCATTGTAAAAAAATAATAATAAATGAGAAAAAGGCACGGTTTTATCTATTTTGTGGCTAGTATATATACGCACATATTAATAAATAGACCGGTAATTAGAAATACGAAAGGGTATCCTAAAAGGAGAATAGAGAAAAGAATTAGATGAATAGACAGAACCACAAATGAAATGCAAACAGTCAAAAATACAAAATTGACATACAGAAAATCATATTGAGGTCGGACCGACAAACAGAGACCTATAACATGCGGTGATACAGACAAATCTAATGTGATGTTAACAAGCATGATTTCAGATTTTGAGCAACGTCGGTATTTTTCGCCAACGTATTTTTTTATTCATCGATATATTTTTTTTTTTTGTCATAGGTTGGTGCAGCAAATATCATTAGTGTACTTTATGTATCCACGTATTCTTCCTAAGGTTCGGGGTCATGAAAATTAAATGTTTATTAATTAGCAGTTTACGGCAATTTTCGACTATTTCGACCACCCACAGGTATTTTCGACTATTACGGGTATTTCTACTAACATCTGACTGTTTTGTTGTTTTGTTGTTTTCTTGAAAAAATGATAAATTAATTAAACCAGTTGTATTTTTTATATCTGATATGTGCGACAATAAAATCGATGATCCAAAATTACTTCATATTGAAGTCACCATGAGGCCTTCAAAAATGATGTTTGCTGTCCTCTCATAGTAAGTTTTAAACGGCCCTTGCATCGTTGCAAAACAAACCCAAAACCAATCTAAATCCTATCCCAAGATGGTAGTTTGAAAACGTAGACAAGGGCGTTAAGGAGGCTCACTCCTTATGTTGATTCTATCAGGGATTTCTTGAATCCTATTTAAATTAAATGATTATTGAAGAGACTTATTTATATATATTAATATATATATATATATGTATTGG
This sequence comes from Modiolus philippinarum, assembly GCA_002080025.1. NCBI lineage: Eukaryota > Metazoa > Mollusca > Bivalvia > Mytilida > Modiolidae > Modiolus > Modiolus philippinarum. The sequence goes on from MJUU01065773.1 coordinate 13,661, forward strand.
TCCGTGTGTTTTAAGCAAAAATAGAGCACATTAAAAATTTGACGGGAAATTGATTTCTCTTGATTTCTCTTATTTCCACATTAGAACTATTTTTCGTCTTAAAGCTAGAAAATTATATCGAGAATTTTATGAAAACTTTTTACGCTATAAAAGTCATTCATAAACCAAAAAAAGGGGGATCTATGTGCAAAATTCTTTAAGCCATTGAACTGGAGAAAAGAATGGGAGTTCCGAAATCTGACACAAATTTAAAAAAAAATGTGATGAGTGAGCCCCCTTCAGCATATTTACAGTACAGGATGTCATAAACTGGTCGAAATAAGCCCAATCTGCTATTAAAAGAGCTACGTGTTCCATTGTTTCTTGAGGCAATGGATACTAAAAGAAGAATTAGATTTTAAAAGTAGATTTATTGTATCTTAATGTATTATCCTAATTTTCATGGATGCGATAGAACCGCACGTATGAGAGGTTTGTGTGCAATCTATTGATGTAAGACGCTATTATCATTTAAAGAAAACGTAAGATGTCAGCAAACATAATATATCTGATTCTAAATGCTATAAATTGCATTTCTTTCAGCGTCTCGATATAAACTGCATACGTGCATGTGAAAGTTTACGCAATGCATGACACAGCACGCAATACATTCGTCGTTTTTATAGCCCATGGGCTAATTTAACACATGGGCTAATTTGACACCCTTGCACTCCACCTACTTTTTCATGTCTGCTTACATCCCCTGTTCAAAATAAAACATTTTAACATGAGCATGGCCTACACACAATAGTGAAACAGGCCCTCATTTTGGACCCATCCGTCGATTTGTTTTTTAAATGTAGTTTTTCACAAAAAGCTTTTTTTTTCAATTGCTTAAAACATTTAAGGATAGCCTATGATATAAGCTTTATACAGACTCCATCATTTATCATTTTATCATTTTTAAGGGTTAAATTTAAACCGCAAACAAAAATTATTACTTTTCAAACCTAATTTATACTAGGGGAAAAATATAATATTAGGACAATCAAGGGTAAAAGCAGGTACACAATTTAATTTAATAATATATAAAAATATATGTTATGCAATGGCGTAACTATAGAACAAAATAAAATGGTAAAGTAAAAAGCAACAATTAAAATGTCGAAAAACACAAACTGTACATGTAAACAAAACAGCTTAGGTTGACAAAAGGGGTTAACAAGGGCTGAGTTCGGGGATATCAAGGCTGAAATGCGGAGAGGAGAAGAGGCAGACCTATCACAGATATTGATTGAATATAGATCGTATATATTTTGTTATCCCCGCACTTTCGAAGAAAGTTCGGGGATAATGTTATACCCTCTGTCTGTCCGTCTGTCCGTCCGAGAGGCCCCATAATGTCAGTTTTTACACATGTGGCATGTGACACAAACTCCTCCTGCATTTATGGGTTTATGGATTTAATTTTGTTGTAGAATTGCTGCATATAGTCTGTAGATACGCAATAAGCTTTCGGATTTTTTATTTTTATCTTGATGCAAACAAGAGGCCTCAAGGTGTTGGTTTTGACAAAAGCCCAAAAATGTGGATTCTGACAAATGTGGCATGTGACACAAACTCCTCCTACATTTTTGGATTTAGGGATAAAATCTTTATGCAGAATTGTTCATATAGTCTATAGATTTCAGAATTATGATTCGGGTTCAAACTTTGGTATATTTCCTGAAAATGACTCATATTTTTTTTTAATTTCAGCATATAATTATGTATATATGCAATCTTTTTTATAGAAAATGAGATTTTGAATAATTAGAATTCTGAAATACGATTCCAAGTTTGGTAAATTTTCTGAAAGTCTCGAAGATCACACTTATTTTTTGGAATTCTACCTAGCAACCGTACTTAAATAGCTTCTTTAATTTAGGACAAACACTTTCATCAATTGGATTTCAAAAATTTTTGATTCCAATTTTGGTTATTTTCCTGAAAGTCTCAAAGACCATTTTTTTTGGAATTCTACCTAGCAACCATACTTCAACAATTTGTTTAGCTTAGGACGAACATTTTAATCCATTTGATTTAAAAAATGATTGATTCCAATTTTGGTAAATTTCATGAAAGTCTCAAAGACCACTTATGTTTTGGAATTCTACATAGCAACCATACTCTAAATAGCTTCTTTAATTTAGGACAAACACTTTCATCAATTGGATTTCAAAAATCTTTTATTCCAATTTTGGTAAATTGCATGAAAGTCTCAAAGACCACTTATTTTTTGGAATTCTACCTAGCAACCATACTTAAATTGTTTATTTAGTTTAGGACAAACATTTTAATCAATTTGATTTCAAAAATATTTTATTCCGATCTTGGTAAATTTCCTGAAAGTCTCAAAGACCACTTGTTTTTTGGAATTCTACCTAGCAACAATGATTAAAGAGCTTCCTTAATTTAGGATAAACACTTTCATCAATTTGATTTCAAACATATTTGATTCCAGTTTTGGTATATTTCCTGAAAGTCTCAAAGACATCTTATTTTTGGAATTCTGCCTAACAACCATATATCCTTAAATTCTTTTTGTAAAAATAACTACTATCAATAGTTCTGTTTCAAAAATATTGGGAAAAATTTTGCCCAGGGAGTGTCAAACAGGGAGTGCGGGGAGAGCTGTCGTTCCGACAACATCTAGTTTTTTTTTTTTTACTTTTGAATTGTTGCTATTTTGCTCATTTAATTTTGTGTAGTTATTTTTCGTTTCCTAATCCGAATAGAACTTTGTTGAAAATATATAAAACGACTTATTATAATTACTGCCTGAGGAAGTACATAGTATAAGGAACCTCCGCTCAGTTTACGTAGGGGTATTTGCATATGTGCATTTCGGCAACTTATGTCTCATCAGTGCAGATAAAATCTAAACGTTTGGAAGACCGTACATTCAAAGATGTTTAAAAACTGATATAGAAAAAATAACCAATATTATCTAAATGTTAAGCCAAAATAAGCTAAGGACTTACCTTTGCATGAGGGAGATACTCCTTAGTTTTCAACAAAATTTACAAAGAATTAGATATTGCAAGGTTCCAAATAATACCGGCTTTCGGGTCAACACCGAAACACTGACTACCGGGCTGGTGAATACTGTAAACGTATTAATTTTAGCGGATGCCTATGTTCGCGGTTTATGAAAGATTGACATATTTGCAGGTATCAATTTTCACGGATTTAAATGTTAAAAAGTCTTTTTCTACTCATAAAGTTATTTTCATGGGTTCTTTTTTTCGCGTTCTAGAGCTAACCGCGAAAATAGCGAAAATTAGTACACCGCGAAAATTTATACGTTAACAGTATCCTCGGGGACTTACATTCCACCAGCAGAGGCATCAACCCAGTTGTACCAAATTACTAAATAACAAGTCACTGTGAATTTTTTTTCTGCATATGCGCATTTGGACAACTTATGTCTCTTCAGTGAAGCTAAAATCTTAACCTTTGGAAGACCATAAATTCAAAGATATTTAAAAACTGATAGAGAACAAATATCCCATATGATCTAACTGTTAAGCCAAAATAAGCTAAGGATAGAACTTTGCATGAGAGAGATACTCCTTAGTTTTCAACAAAATGTTCAAAAGTTAAGATATTGCAGGGTTCCAAAAAGTATCGGCTTTCGGCTCAGCACCGAAATACTGACTACTGGGCTGGTGAATACCCTCGGGGACTAATTAAATTTTCTGAATTCGTAAAGAGAAAGCAGATAACACATTTGTCCATTGAAGAACATGGAAATGGGAAAACAAACTCCATGTCAAGGTTGACATTTGTATGGCGTCTTTTCTGTAAGCGTCGTTTTAAGCAACCTTTAAAGACAAATTTGGGATATTTACAAAAAAGAATTGAAGGGAAAAGAGTTGTTTGATAAGTTATGATGGCCGATGACAAAAATTGTGAATTTATACGCTTTCGACAATTTCGGGCAAAAATATTTTGCACATAATTATTATTAAAATTGTTGACACATATCTGCTACACTTCCAATATTGCAATATCCCTAAACAAATAATCAAATCATCAAAAAAGTATTTATTGAAAAAAAAAAGAAATGAAACTCAAACGGTGTATAATGAATTCATCCATCCCAAGATAATAAAAACATATATGTGAATAAAATTGCAAAGAAAAGGAAATGGAACAACGTTTTTAATGTTGTTCTTCATCTTGAAGTCATCATGAGGCCCTCAACAAAGAGTAAATACACCCACCTCTTGGAAAGTTCAATACGGCCCCTATCGTCGGTTTTAACGAAATTCACTTGCCTATATAATGAACAACGCTTTCTCCATATATCCTGTGTGTCATGGATGCGGGGTCGTCAACAAGCATAACATATCATCCATTACATGACAAAGGGGCAAATAAACAATATATCATATAAACGATCACAGGGTACTCATCGAGATGATAGTGTGAAAACTTGACTAGTGAAATCGGGGGTTGTTTCCAATGTATATACAGATGACCAGAAAAATTGTTTAATTTATACAAAACACGAAAGCCAAATGTCGAAACTTCATAGTTAGCAACTGAGATAAACCAAAGAAGGACATGGATACCCTTGTCATGTCAGCCTAGACGTAGTCGGGGTGACATGTTGTTATTCTACGTTTGTCCTGATTATTAAGTCTCCCAAACGAAGTTTGGGGAGACTTATTGTTTTACTCAATTCTTATTATGGCTCCAAAACGAAGTTTGTGGAGACATATTGTTTTTGCTCCGTTTCTTATTATTATTATTATTATTATTATTATGTCGCCCCAGACGAAGTCGGGGAGACATATTGTTATTGTTCCGTTTCTTTGTTATTATTATTAAGTCGCCAAAACGAAGTTTGGCGACTTATTGTTTTTGCTCCGTTTCTTATTATTATTATTATTTTTGACTTATTGTTTTTACTCTGTTTCTTATTATTATTATTATTCCTAAATGGATTTTTCAAACTTTGTCCAAACATTATCTCAGAGATGGGAATTCCAAACTTAATGAAACATTGCACCAATATGGACAACCACCCCAAGATGTGCAAGAAGGTCTTTGAATTTCAAAAATGACCACGGTCATTGGTCACTTTGAACTTTGACCTCAATTTCTTGTGATTAGAATATCTCGAAAACTGTAAATGATAGCTGATTAATTGTTGTAGCAAAATGTTTATTAGGTCATGACGGACATTTGTTACATTTGGACCAAAATTCTATGATGCACCGTTCAAGAGTTATGCCCCTTGAAAGTTTCGTCATCCCTTCTCGAAAACGGTAAGAGATAGAAACCTGTTCCATTCAATTTAGGTGATATGTGTTACATTTAAAAATGCCAAGGTCAAAGGTCATTGGTCACTTTGAACTTTGACCCTAGATCTTGTTTTTGCAATAACTCATAAACTGTAATAGATAGCTGATAACATGTAATGGCAAAAATGTGTGTCTTGTTAAGATCTACATTTGTTTCATAGGGTCCAAATAATCGGACCAACAGTTTTCGGTTTAAGGACCGAAAACCCGATTTTGATGTCCGAATTTTGTGTTTTTTTTGTTTATAGCTCAAATACCATTGAAGATACAAAAAAGACATTTAACGTACAAAATGTTTAGTAAGTCTGGACCTTCAAAATGAGGTCAAGGTCTAAGGTCAAGGTCACAGCGCTAAAGCTTTATTTCACATTAAAGTATCAGTAAATGTACATATTAAGCATTGAATGTTGGTTTCCTCAATGAATCAATAATGAAACCATTATGACGCAACTTCCTTTCTGATGCAATCCAGTACATATAACCCTGTAAATTAAATACTACTAACACAGATAGACGAAAAGATCATGAGTTTATGACACTAGAAACAAATATTACAGAACACATTATTTCAATTATTGGTGATAAATATACAACACAGAATTTTTTTCAAACAGCAATTAAGGTATGGAATCTGGTTTGGGTGACTTGTGTTTGCATGCAAACATATCATCACTCGTTATTAAGTCACCCAAACGAAGTTTGGTGACTTATTGTTTTCACTCTGTTTCTTATTAAGTCACCCAAACGAAGTTTGGTGACTTATTGTTTTTACTCTGTTTCTTATTATTATTATTATTCCTAAATGGATTTTTCAAAGTTTGTTCAAACATTATCTCAGAGATGGGTATTCCAAACTTAATGAAACATTGCACCAATGTGGACAACCACCCCAAGATGTGCAAGAAGGTCTTTGAATTTCAAAAATGACCACAGTCATTGGTCACTTTGAACTTTGACCTCAAATCTTGTGATTGGAATATCTCAAAAACTGTTCATGAAGGCTGATTAATTGTTATAGCAAAATGTTCATTGGGTCATGACGGACCTTTGTTACACTTGGACCGAAATTCTATGATGCACCGTTCAAGAGTTATGCCCCTTGAAAGTTTCGTCACCTCTTTTAGCATGTTTTTTCTCGAAAACGGTAAGAGATAGAAACCTGAAACCTTTTCCATTCAATTTAGGTGATATGTGTTACATTTAAAAATGCCAAGGTCAAAGGTCAATAGTCACTTTGAACTTTGACCCTAGACCTTGTTTTTGTAATAGCTCATAAACCGTAACAGATACATGTAGCTGATGAAATGTAATGGCAAAAATATGTGTCTTGTCAAGATCTACATTTGTTACATTGGGTCCAAAATTATCGGACCAACCGTTTTCGGTTTATTGGCCGAAAACCGATTTTGATTACAAAAACAGGAAAACAGCAAACACCTACAATGGCCAGGAACTACAATCACATGCCACAATTTACAACCAAACTGCACCAGAAAAACAATAATGAAAACAAGAGACAAACATAAATAACGATAGGAACTCCGAATTTTGTGTTTTTTTGCTTATAGCTCAAATACCATTGAAGATACTAAAAGACATTCAACGTACAAAATGTTTAGGAAGTCTGGACCTTCAAAATGAAGTCAAGGTCAAAGGTCAAGGTCACAGCCCTAAAGCTTTACTTCACGTTAAAGTATCAATAAATACACATATTAAGCTTTGAATGTTGGTTTCATCAATGAATCAATAATGAAACCATAATGACGCAACTTCCTTTCAGATGCAATCCAGTACATATGCCTATGAAGTGTTGACCTGTTAATCAAAGTACTACTTACACTGAGAGACGAATAGATAATGAGTTTATGACACTAGTTCCTACATAAGGAATAGAAACAAATTATTACAATTATTGGTGATAGATATACAACACAACAATTTTTCAAAAAGTAACTGTATATGGAATCTGGTTTGGGTGACTTGTGTTTGCATGCAAACATTTCATCACTCGTTATTATTAAGTCTCCCAAACGAAGTTTGGGGAGACTTATTGTTTTTACTCAATTCTTTTTTTAATTTTCCTGTTTTTCTTGTCTTTCCGCCTCAAAATTTGTCCGACCATTTTCTCGGAAATTAATTGTCCGATCTTCACCAAACTTCACAGGAAGATGGATCCCTATCCCGAAAGGTGCAAACAGGTCTGGAAATTTTCAAAATGGCACCGGTTTCCATGGAAACGGCAAAAAAGGCGGGAAAATGAAAGTGCTCAGAATTGGATGAAACTTTACAGGAAGGTTGCCTAGGCCACGGGGAAATGGTTTCTGGTCTCCAAGACTTCAACTTGGCACCGGTTGCCATGAAAATTGCAAAAAGGCGGGAAAATGAAAGTGCTGGGAATTGGATGAATATTAAAGAAAGGTTGCTTTGGCTATGGGAAATAGGGTTCCAGTCTCCAAGACTACAATTTGGCACCGGTTGTCATGGAAATTGCAAAAAAGGAGGGAAAATGAAAGTGCTCCGAATTGAATGAAACTTCACAGAAAGGTTGCTTAGGACATGGGAAACAGGGTTCCGGTCTCTAAGACTTCAAAATGGTACCGGTTACCATGGAAACAGAAAAAAATGGTGGGAAAATTGAAAGTGCTCAGAATTGAATGAAACTCAACAGACAGGTTGGCTATGATGTGTGGAAGTGATTTTTAGCCTGGATTTCCAATTTGGGAGTTCGTTTGGGAGACTTTTGTATCAGCATCCTGATACAGTTATAAATTATTATTATTATTATTATTATTCCTCTCTTTCTTCCGTCACTGAACTTGTCCCACCTGGTTCTCAAAGACCATTGGTCCAATCTTCACCAAACTTCATGGGAACATGGAACTCCATCCCAAGATGTGCACTTCGGTCTTGGAATTTTCAAAATGGCTGCCGTTGTCATGGAAACTGAAAAAAGGCGGGAAAATCAAAGTGCTCCAAATTGCATGAAAATTTACAGGAAGGTTGTGTATGAAGGGTAAAACATATTTTGAGGTAAAAGAATTTCAAAATGGCGTCCGTTGCCACGGAAACTGAAAAGAGGCGGGAAAATCAAAAGTGCTCCAAATTGCATGAAAATTTACAGGAAGGTAGTGTATGAAGGGTAGAACATATTTTGAGGTAAAAGAATTTCAAAATGGCGGCCGTTGCCACGGAAACTAAAAAAAGGCGGGAAAATTAAAAGTGTTCCAAATCGCATGAAATTTCACAGGAAGGTTGTGTATGAAGTGTAGAACATATTTTTAGAATAAAACAATTGTTAGGATGGCGATCCATGGGAGGTTTGGGCGACTTTTGTGTTTCGCTTTGCGAACACAGTTATTACTTGTTATTATTATAGTTTCTTCTCTATTATTATTTTACTTCCCAGAATTTTGTCCACGCGAGTTCTCACGGATGCCTTAACAGAATTACTTGATACATGGCACACAGCTGGAACACCATGTGAAGTTATGCAAGAAGGTGAAAAATTTTTCAAAATGGCCGCCATTTCCAAGATGGCCGCCATTTTACGTTAAAAAACCGAGGATTCAATATCTCTTTGCAGAATTTCTTCATATTTTGCAAAGATGTGCAATAAAATGAGACGAAGGAATTTATGCAAATTTTTTTTTTTCAAAATGGCAGCCAAAAATGCGTCAATATTTCAACATTGTCCAATTTCAACGAAAATTGATTGCTAGGTAGATTTTGACGCTGAGATCAAGATGGAATCATCGGATTGGCTGCCAGGGGCGACATCAGCTATTGCTTGCAATTGCAAATCTAGTTATTATTATTCCGCTTTCCGCCCTGATATTTGTCCGGCACTTTTCTCGGAGACCGTAAGCCGTAGGGTATTGAAACTTGGTAGGAAGTTGGAACCCCATCTGGTATTGTGCGGTTAACCTCCGGAATTTTCAAAATGGCACCCGTTGCCATGGAAACAAAAAAGGCGGGAATATTCAAAGTGCTCTGATTTGGATGAAAATTGACACAGAGGTTGCTTATGATGTGTGGAATTGAATTCTGGTGTAAGAATTTCCAAAATGGCGACCGTTGCCACGGAAACCGAAAAAAGGAGGGAAAATTCAAAGTTCTCCGATTCGGATGAAAATTGACACAGAGGTTGTCTATGATGTGTGGAATTTAATTCAAGTGGCAGAATTTCCAAAATGGCGACCGTTGCTATGGAAACAGAAAAAAGGCAGGAAAATCGAAAATGCTCCGATTCGGATGAAATTTTACGCAGAGGCTGTCATTCGTGTGACAAATTGAAATTCTAATTCTTTGGGAGGGGGGGTGGGGGGAGCAATTCTATGATCCACAAGATCATAATCATGTCTTGTTATTAATCATTCTTGTTCTTCTTGTCTTTCCAACAAAATTTTGTCCGCGCGTTTCTTCAGAGACTAGTGGTCCGATCTTGACCAAACTTCATAGCAATATAGGTCCTAATCTGGAATGGTTCAAGAAGGTTTCTGAATTTTCAAATTGGCACTGGCTGCCATGGAAACGGCAAAAATGGGGGAAAACGGAAGTGCTCGACTTTGGATGAAATTTTACAGGAAGGTTGCTTAGAACATGGGGAATAGGTTTCTGGTCTCCAAGACTTCAGATTGGCACCTGTTACCATGGAAACGGCAAAAAAGGCGGGAAAACGAAAGTGCTCAGAATTGGATGAAATTTTACAGTAAGGTTGCTTAGAACATAGGGAATTGGTTTCTGGTCTCCAAGACTTCAGATTGGCACCCGTTATCATAGAAACGACAATTGATTTCTAGATAGATTTTGAAGCTGGAAATAAGATGACATCATCGAATGGGGAGTCTGGGGCGACATCGGCTATTGCTTGTAATTGCAAATCTAGTTTTATCTTCCTTTTCATGTTTATCGATACAGAAACCCACCCGTTGTTTGTTTTGCAAGTTTTTGAATCGGTATACATTGTTTTTATACAATTTATAATTAAAAAAGATTAGAACCAAAATGACTTTAAGTATGATACATGAAATTCAAATTTAAAGTGTCAAAAGCTTTTGAGAAATAAAATTGTCCATTCAACATTAAATTTGTTGGTATAATTAATAACATATAGAATTTGCAGAAGATTAAATTCGATGAATATATTCTAATAAGATCGGTTTATTATTGAATTCAACACGTGTTTAGCAGAGAAATTGGTCTGTCTATTTGAAAGGTTAGGAGGATAATTTTATTTAATATTAGATTAAGTAAATTTTCTCTGTGGAAAAGGTAATTGTTGGGCTAGTATTTGTTCCATATAATTTCCATATTGGCTATAAAAATTGGTACTCAAACCGTCTAATCCGGGACTTTTATTTAACTTTAAGTTATTAATTGAATACCGTAAAGCGAATTATTTTCGAGAGGTGTTAATTTTGGGATATTTTAGTGGTCCAGCTGAAATCTCCGAAATGAATTCTTCATATACATTTTTTCTTTAAAACCGCCAAATTTTACACCAATCAAAATAAAGCGCTACAGGTATGTAAGTTCTTTTAGATTAATATAACCTCCACGTGCTTTACTTTCTTAGTAATCAAGCTTTCGCTGTATTTTAGTTTCTGGAATGTTATTATAACGATCATAGGTACTTCTTAAGTTTTCTTCAAAATAAAGTTTCTCATAAACTAAACGATCTAATTTTAATATTAAAGAGTGGTCACAAAAAATATTTCCATTTTCGTCTTTGATTTTTGTAATTGTTTTTCTTAGTTTATATTGTTTTTCTTAATCCTAAGACATAAGTGGTGTTTTCCTCCCTTTTCTATCCATTCTTTTTAGAACTTATTTGTGGTCTTTGGCTCTGTATTCGCCTGCTCGTTCCAATTTATTTTTAAATTGATCCATTTTTGAAATTTAGTTATTTTTTTTCCTTTTTATCGTTTTCTTCAGTTAAAAGTTTAAGTTTCTTTCCCATTGTAATTATTATTTTGTTTTTGTTTTTTGTTCTGTGTACACTGTATTATCGATTATTCCTTTTTCCTTTTTAAGGCTATCTCCGAATAAGTCTATATTTATGTTATTTTCGTGTTTGTTAATATTAGTTTAATATTATTTAGATCATATTGGTTATTTGTTCTCTATCAGTTTTTATATATCTTTGGGTTTATGGTCTTCCAAATGTTTAGATTTTATCTGCACTGAAGAGACATAAGTTGTCGAAATGCGCATATGCAGAAATTAAATTCACAGTAACTTCGGTATTTAGTTATTTGAAAGTCATTTTCATATAACATAGATTAAATTATTTTCCAATGATTAGTTGTAATTAGATATGCCTCCCTTCGGTGAATTTAACGGTTAAAACTACATTTAATTTGTAATATACTAGCTGCAATTTAAACTTATTCACTTAGGACATAATTTCAAAACTCAAAAGTTGTCGAATTTTTGTTTTAATTTTTCTCTCTTGACGACAGCATGATAATAAGCGAGTTATTGGCAATGTTTTATCGATGATAATCAACCCGGAAAGAAACATAACATCAAAAGACTTCAAATTTCATATTTATGACAAAAGTATATAGCCCGCATTTACTTGAATAAAATCAGCCTTTATCATCTTTCAAATATGAAATTTAAATGAAACCTGACAAATAAATTCCAAAATGCTTCAAATTTGACGATAGGAGGCTTTCATCCGTGTTTATTTTTCCTTACTATAATGCAAACGTTTGTTTCAGAGCTAATTGAAATTACTGCTTTTTGTAAATATCTTATTTATTCAGCATCAGTGTGCAAAAGAAATAGATTCCAAATTATCGAACCAAAATTACAGCGTATGTCATTATGATACTGATCAGTATCATTCAGGAATGAGTTTCTTCCCAGTTATTGTTTTATAAATTCGATTGTCAAACACGAGTTAACAGACAGGGTAAAGGTAGACAGGGAGAAAGGAGGAAGAGAGAAGGGAGAAAGGTAAGGAGATAGGACCGACAGAAAGAGGACAAATAGAACGAAATCAGAAACGGAAAAATGAGAGAGCGAGAAAAATGGGACGAAACGAAAGAGAGATGGGGGAGAAAGGGTGAAAGAAAGGAGAAAGGCAACCCCTGCCCGCAGCTTCAAAAGTATATATAAAATGTAAAACCGTAATCCAGACATAAAATGTCTGTTTTAAGAAAAACAGACTGATACGATTGGTTTCAGACTTTTGCAAATTGTGTCAGACGACATGATTGTATGTTATAGATGTAGTTTGTCTCTTATCATATTCGATCGACGTATGTCGCGAAAATATTAGATGAGACCTATTACATTTGATTTAACATAGGAGTAATAGACAATCATTTAGTGTTATCTTCAGCAATAAAAAAAAATGTTTCAATTAGTTTTTAATTCCTTTATCAAGTCGTAAAGTTTTCACGAACCTACGCTTAAATATTTTTTTGAAAAAAAAAAAACGTACAGCATAAACTGGCACATTAGGATAGATTGCTAATAATATTGATTTACTATGAAATGGCAATTTCAATTTTAAAGAAGTCATTTGGAATCCATCTTCAAATTTGTGAAAAAATACAACTACAGTTAACTGAATTCAATGCACATTGACTTTTTGACATAATACTCTTTCATCATTTCTACATTCATCACTCCAGTAGATATCGATAAAAACAACAAACTGATATGAAAAGAAATGCTAAATTGTAGCTACATTTTCATCTACTATGAAGCCAACGCAAAAAGTTTTGTCAAAGGGAGCATACTCTGATAATGTAACCGTTAGCATGACAACGACTAACCACTGGCGTTAGCTTTCATCTAACATCAGATAACAAATACGCGTACAATAACATGAATAAGATTAATACGTTCTTACACAATTAGGGATATCTTATTGTAAGGGATATTTTCCACGAGTCTGAGAAATTCTGACTTTTTCCGAGTGAAACGAGGGTAAAAGACGTCGAATTTCTAACACGAGTGGAAGATATCCAGATCTTTGATTTTGGTCGATTATAAGAACCTTTTTCTTCCCTAAAATACAACGACTAACCCAAAAGAAAGTAAATCTTGTAATTTCTTGTAGAGTTCTCAATTGTGACGTCAAATTATCGATGGAGATTATTGTGGTAACAATTGTAACGTCGAACAAATCGCAACGTTGGATTGGACATTTACCCGTGTAAGACAGCTTCACGTGACCCTGTCTTCTATGGGCTGTCTTACACGGAAAACATCCATTTACGGAAGAAACATCTTTTGTAAAGTGCAAAATATTTATCCTTTACATTGACGAATGCAGGCGGGAATCCCAGGGGTTGACAACACTCATTTTTTCTGGATTTAATTCTTATTAGGTGCAAAATTCAATATAAGGTCACACAGAACTGAATTCTTTATGTTTTTTTTACTATACTATCAAAAACCGTTTGGTTTTTTTTCAACTCGACAGTTGAACCAAAGTTGGGTAATTGTTGCAACGCCAACTGTTGGTTCAACTATGGTGGACAAATGTTGAATCATTGGAACCGTGCCAACCACAACCATTGCTATCCATATCAACCAATCTCCGATGTCGACCCAAAGTGTTCTAGCTATTTGGGATGCATTGCATTGTGACGTCACGCCAAGCGTAACGCTCTGTCATGGAAGTGCTTTTGGTTAAAATAAAACTTAGTAGTTCTGACTGGTTACCTATCGAGTTCAGTTATAAATCTTAGCTCGGTCATCTATTTAGAAGTATTTCAATTGAAGTTTCATATGTAAGAATGCTTGATATAATAATCAACGGAAATTATGTCCTTAGCTAGCTGCCGGTGTCTGCGAGCGTTTGTCTGGACAGTACCCGTGTGTATTGTCTTCATGTTTTATGTACTTCATTGTAAGGGTTCTCGACTTGAAAAGTCGGACTTTTTTCTAGTTTGATTTTTACTGCAAGTATTTTTGTGTATTTTTTTTAGCCATTCACCATACATAGGGTTTGGGGGGGGGGGGGGGNCGCAATTTTTGCGCCTGTCCAAGGTCAGGAATATGCTGGTCATTGGCTTGTCCTTGTCTTCTCATAAAATTTTAGTTTCTTGATATTTGGGTTATTTGGTGTGGTTTGGTTCCATTGATTTTGGGCCCATCTAAGGCTTGCTATATGGTGTGAGGTTCCTCACTGTGTTGAAGACCGTACGGTGACCCCTAGATGCTTTGTTTTAGGTTTTTTTTTCCCTAGATATGGGATGTTGTCTTGTTGACATTTACCCCATTTCCTTTCTTTTTCATATCTTAACTCGGAAATGACCATTTACGGAAGAATAACTCTTCTGGTCTTTTACATTTTATATATACAAAAACATTAATTTTAACTACTCGAAATAACCTAATATACGTAAATAAAACCTTTAAAACCCAAATAAATCACAAAACAGGAATTTATGTAATTATGATATTCACAAAGCAGTTATTTTACTGAGATAAGTTACCTGTTGAATAAAAATCTGTTTGCTTAAATCTGAATAAAATACTAATGCAACTGGCTGATTTTATCGGCACTGAAGAGACATAAGTTGTCGAAATGCGCATATGCAGAAAATAATTATAGTATAACTAATTGACCGTCGTGAATATCAATAAAAATATCACCAGTGCCGAACAACGCAGAAGGATTTAACGGGTTAGAGAACTTGTTCTGCAACGAGTTAAATCCACTGCGTTGATCGACACGAGTGACATTTTTTATTGATATTCATGACGGCCGATTAGTTATGCTTTTTATTATATCGATTTTTTACTCAAAAACCGAGATTTCAGATGCGGATTATTTTTTTCATGTCAATACGCCAGTTGTTTACTTGACGACGACATTGAAGAGACATTGTGACGTCGCTTCATTAAGACGTCATCCAGTGACTAGAAATCCTTTATTTTCACCGGTGACAATATGGCATTTATTTAACTGAGAAAACTCGATAAATCACCGCTATCTATATAATAAATTCACTGTAATTTCTGTATTTTAATTTGTCACCACTGGGTCGATGCCTCTGCTGGTAGACTGTTAGTCCCCGATGGTATTCACCAGCTCAGTAGTCAGTACTTTAGTCCTGACCCGAAAGCCGATTCTTATTTGAACCTTACAATATCAAAATTTTTGTAAATGTTGTTGAAAACTAAGGAGTATCTCCCTCATGCAAAGCTCTGTCCTTAGCTGATTTTGGCATTCATTTAGATCATATTGGTTATTTGTTCTCTTTAATGGTATTGAAACGTTGAGATTTTATCTGCATTGAAGAGACAGAACTTGTGGAAATGCGCATATGCAGAAAATAATTTCACAGTAATTTCGGTATTTAGTTATTCCAAGTATGACGTGCTATAACAATTTACACAGAGGTTATCCTTTTTACTGCAGGAATACTGCACAATGAGACCATTTCTTAAAATGTCATATGCTGCTACAAAGCTTCTTGATGCTTTAAGATGAGTCAAAATTTCGGATTGTGTTCTTGACCCAGTGGTATCACATATCCAATGGTGTTTAGATAAAACAGCATCTGTCCACACATAAGCTCCTACAAAATGATATAAGTAAAGTTCACAAATTTATACTTTGGAACATTGAAAATTTAAATATTAAGAAAAAGCCTATTAGAAAATTTCCAACAAATTACTGGGGCACATGATTTTTTCTATTAATTTACAGGTATTAATATCAACAAATCTTGTATCAATTCAAGATTATATTATTTGCTGATATTAATAAATCAATTTCAAATATCATTTTATGTTCAATTTTGGGCATTTCTGGTGTTATTTAAGATTGTAATTATCTTAAAAATAATGCTCGATTGATAAATATAAAATACCGAAGTTACTATAAATTAAGTTTCTTTATATGGCCATTTCGGCAACTTTAGACTCTTTATTGCAGACCAAATCAAAATATTTGGAAGACAATGAAACTGCAAATTTATAAAATTTGATAGAGGGCAAATGATATCAATTTTTGTTATATACTTACTCAAGATGTGTGTCTTTTTGCATGTGTCATAAAGACAGAATTGAGCCAGTCATACCTTCAGGGGGTATAATATAAAATCCATATTATATGAAATCCGTATGACATGGGGTAAAATATGGATTTTTCAAAATGGCAGCTGAAGATTTTCCAATTCATGATATAAACAAAGATTCACATTTTTCAGTATAATTTTACGAAATTAAGTTATAAAACAATTGTTCCATTTTCTGGGAACAAGCAACATTTTGCGGATTTTTAATGTACACCTGTCATAAGTTTCTTACTTTTATGTAGTTGTTCCAGTTAATGACCCGCGTTGTTATGAAAATACTTTGTCGTTTTGTGAAGAAAATTACCAGCTCGCTAAGCAAAGATTAAGCAAGATGTTCACCTTGAATCAATTTTCAGTTATTCCATGACCCTTTACCAAATATAAGCGTTGGCAATTAATGTAAGTGTTTGTCACACAAATCACAGGGACTTGCCCCCGGTCTAGAAAAAAAATGTTTACTATCAAATATAAATCTCGGAAAAAAAACACTTTTTCGAGATTCGTGTTTGATTTTAAGCATTTTTTTTTAGGTCGGGAGCAAGTCCCTGTGAACAAATGTATAAGCTACATTTTGTATGACGAAACCAGCCCAGGAGCGGATCCAAGCAATTTAGAAAAGGGGGGTTCTAATCATAAGGAAGAATCGGGTGTATTTTATTCATGAGGTAAAATCACGTGACCACGCCCCTTTTCGGAGAATTACTTCCCTTTATTAAAGTTTAACTTTTAAAGTACATATCAGTGTTCCGGATTATTTTCATACTACCAACGTCTTTTTTCCAAAAGTACTTTATTAATGTTATCTTCCGTGATGAAAAGTTTTTGTTGTGGGAATTTTAAAACATAGAAATGCTGGTTTAAACCCGTCTGTAGAAGGATTTCCCGTCGCTTGAAAGCTTGGAATTACACATTTTCAATTTGATTTGGCCGCGAATTTTATTGAGTAAGTTTAAACGGGACAATTGTTTATGAATCTATGCGAGTTTAATTTCACAGTCATATGCGGACAAATTTGCTACATATTTATCTTTGATGTGTATTTTTCTGTCAAAGATAGCTTACTCGGCAGTTTTACAATGGCTTCTACAGTCAAAATGTCATGATCCAACTAAATTGGCCGAAAATTTTCATTATTACAGATAAGTATCTATGTATAGAATAGACGTTAACAATGTGTAGAATCTTGCTAGATGCGGACAAATATGTTCTGAAGTGTATTATTAGATAATTTTGCAAAATTTCAATACCTCCCCCGCGCATTTCAACTAAACATGGCCGACAAGCAAGAGGTACAAGATGGCCGCTATGCAAATAAGCAAAGTAACCCTGATCCTGCCATATGTTTGAAATGACAGGAGATTTCGCAGAGCGGAGGGAGGCGCGAAAATTTTTGGAGGCATTTCTTAATAAATCATCAGGATATTTATTAGAAAATAAATAATTGTTCAGAAAAAAGGGGATTCTAACCCCCGGACCCTTCTGGATCCGCCAATCGATGCTGCCTAATCTCATTGATCTAATTTGCATGATCTTGTGTAAAAATATTCCAAAGCAATTTTTCAATACAAATGTGCTTACATTAAATAGCACGAGATATATCCCCATTTGCTTTCTTTTTCGCTTGAAAATACCTGTATGTTAATTGGATGAGAAACATCAAACAAGAGGAAGCTATCTGTTGAAATGTAAAACACACAAATTGGGTGGCATCAGCCATTTTTATAAGTGAACATTTTATTTTTTCACTGTAGTAAATAGCGAGTGGTATACGCTGAATTTGTTTAACATAATAAATACAAAATACCGAAGTTGGTGTAAATTGAGATAATGATATCAAAAATGAAACCAAAATGCTCCCGTTGAAACAAATTCCGATGAAAACTACACTGACTAAATGACACACAAATTACAGATGAACATTTGTTGTTACATAACTTCATTTTATAAGAAAAGTAAAGCTGGTCAATTGTTGAAGTATATGATAAATAGTTTATGATATGGCATTTTCATATCATATTCCATATCATCCCTTGACCCATATTAGGCCTCTGGCCTTCGGCCCCCGGGCTAATATGGATGTCTCGGGATAATATAAGATATGAAAAATGCAATATAATAATCTCTATGTATTTGTAGTTCATTTGAAAATATCAATAAATATACTGAACATCAGAAGAAATGCACCACATGTTTCATGCCGCTCAGCTTCTGTTCTATTTACACTCTTTTAATTGCTTAAGTATGTTTATTACATTTCAAAGGTCTAAAACAAGCAAACCGATTTTTGTGAAACCAAATTTCATTATGATGCAAAAGCAAGAATTTGTATGGATATATATATGAACACAAAAGTCCAAGAATTGTTTTCCATATAATGGCCTTGTCGTAATGTTTATAGTCAAGAGTTACCAAAGCAGCTAATCCTGTCAATGTCTTACAGTTAGGAGCACAGGGCGTTAAATTTTCATTGTTTACCCATTTGTGCAGGTTTTGGTGAAAACGTATTTTCAGAGAAATTGAACTTGAGAAATCGAAATTCTTTCATTTTTTCAGAATTTGTTAACATGATTACAGAAACGATGTGTAAAATTAAGAACGTGTTCTGATAAGTATTTTAAGGATGTATTCTCCTGAGGTTTCAGTCTCGTTCAAATCTTGTTGATGAATAATTCTTAAGACTTGCCTAATCAGTGACATATTTTATTGATTTATACTATATAATGACTCTCCCCAATTGTGTCAAAAACTTATGAACCTTTGACCAGTAGTTTTCGAGAAATGGAAATCATAGGCCAATTTTCTCCGTCAGAATTTAGCCGATTTCGGGGTAGGAGTAATTTTATTCATATGATTTCTCTATTAAGTTCTTAACAATATAATCGTCCCTTTGTTTATGCAAAAATTGTGAGTTTTTACTTTGAAGTTGATGGAAATTTTGAAATTTAGATTTTTACAGATTTTACGGTGTGTTGAATTTGACCAAAAAAGCAACATTTTCTTACGAAACTATCTTATATCATCATATGCTTTTTGTTAGTGATATTTTTTCGGTCTTATGAGATCTAGTAATCTGGAAATGTCGATTGAAAACTTAACTACAAGAATCGATATTTTAGCCAAAAATAGCCCGAAAATAGGCCAAAATTGATGAAATTAGCACAAAATCGTCAAAAATAGAGGTTTTCTTATGATCATAGCACGAACAAATGAACATGGACATATGATTTTCTTTTCAAAATGACCTTTTCAGGGTTTTCGCATTATTTAAATATAGGTTTCCGTACAAACTTGATGCGGGAAAATTTTGACCCCTCAGGAGAATACATCCTTAAAAGATATTTGATTTTGATATTTAAGGTACAAAGAAAAATACGTTGGCTGTTTTTCTTTTGATGTTAAGTATAGATATAAATTCTGAAAAGGCATTTTGTACGCTTTTTTATTGTATTTTATTTTTGTTGGTTCAGCTAGACATGCTAGAAGCAGTTCTGGTAGGTAATTTAACGATAAGACTTGAAAAAAACACGATTGCGAATTGTCAAGAGTTCTATTAACTTTACTTTTTAAAAGTAAGAACAACAAAATAATTTTATCAGTTTTATAATAGGGAGATTTGGATATGATCAATTCAATCAATGAATTAATATAATCAATGAGATGCAATAATACTTTTTGCTGAAATGCACAGATGCAAACTATACCAAATGTTACCTATCGTTCTCCAAATATTTAGGATGCTGGATTAATACTGAGTGACTCTCAATTTGTATCATTTGTCTTATTACGGACATAGCTAAAGGTATTGTTTAGTAGTAGAATCTAATTATCTTTCTTAAAAAATGTAAGATTGAAATTTGCACTGTATTGTGTATCCATATAAATATCTAGAAAATGAAAAACAAAATAAAAAATGATTGCGTTGGACGTTTTGATATCTTCAATGACAAAATGAATTATTTGATGCATTGTTGATGAAATAACAATTTTTTCTAATCATTGAGTACAGACCCCATTGGAATATTTACCAAAGCAAAATGACAGAAAGGAAAATTTTCAAGTTAAACTTCAGAAGAAAAATATTATTTTCTTTTTTTTATTCTCAAAAATTGGGAAGAAACCAAACTGCAATAACTTTTTATAGTTGTATTAACCAAATGAACACACAAGTACATATAGAAATTGTTCTGAAAAATGGTTGATGGGGAATCACTTTATAAATTTCCGGAAAATATAACTTAATACGTGTTTTTTTGACCACTTGTTTTAAGTGCCTACCTCTCAATATTTTATATTTTGATTGAAACTTTGCCAATTTAATTTTTTTTTGCTGAAGATCCGCATCTATTGGTAAAGAAACATTGATGCAGCATTGCATGACATCTAGCAATTACGTCCGCTCAAACCGGTGCTAGGGACCGTCTTGAACTTACTATGGGGAATAAGCAAAGCTCATTGTTGAAGGCTTCATAGTGACTTTAAGATGAAAAACAACAATAAAAGCGTTGTTCCGTTGCTTTGTTCTACCGGCATATATTCGATAAGACCTTTTCTCATTTGCCTTGACTCCACATCCCTCCATTGCTAATGTTTTCAACAGTGTGCAAAACTAACCAATCTTTGGAAGGCACTGTTCAATACCTTTGAATAATTCTTATATGATTTGCATAATAGGTAATACGCTGATATGATTGGTTGAATTTACTTCCGGTAGTAAATTCTGAAGTCGTTCATTTTTCGATAAACGACGTTGACCGAACTACATTTAAGTTCACCTTATAAATTCATACGCTGAGTAAATCAAGTAGAACAAAAACGTGTGATTGGCATAATAAAAGTAAGAATTTAATTACTTATCATCAGATTAAAAGAATTATAAGGATTAAACACAGTTTGAAAGGAATTTATTGGAGTATAAACGGGACCAGGTCACTCACAAACATATCATAAAAGTCCTTCGGACTTTTATTTGTTTGTGAGTGAACGGTCCCGTTTATACTCCAATAAATTCCTTTGAAACGGTGTTTAATCCTATAATAAAATTAAACTGTGGGTTTAAAACCTTAAAAGATCTTATATACATTCTACTCAAGAAACCTGTAAATTATCAAAGTGTTTCCTTGGTTTAACACAAGTCATTGAAGGATAGAATGAAACCGTTATATCGGCCATATATCAAATCAAGGACTGGCGTCACAAAGGATGAATAAAATAATTACGGACATTTCGGGGTTTTTTCTTACCTCTCCAGGAATGCGGATTGTTAAATGGTGAATATTACCATGCGATAATAATATTTTAACTTCTAGTGATTCAAAGTCGTCAAGATGTGCATATTTTGCAGAAAAAAAATTGCCTGAAATATAAGAAAATATATGTTGTATAATGAGAGCAGGTACAATAACAGAAAAAGATAATAAAAATCAGGCAAAATTTGAATCAAAATTAGCTAAAAGCATATAATGACACAAAAATTAAGAATTTACTGTTTTGAATCTGAAGATATTACAACATCGAATGAAATTTTAACTGTGCCTCAAACGATTCTTTGTTCTTTTCAAATTTTAAACAGATGTTTATAATTTTTTCCATATAACACATTACCACTTGAAACTGCAAGATAATATTTCCTTAGCTGAATTTTGCTTTTTCTTTTTAGATCCTTTTGGTTATTTGTTCTCTATCAGCTTTAACATGTTTTTGGTTAATGCACTTCCTAATATTTTGGTTTTATCTGCACTGGTGAGACATAAGTTGTCGAAATGCGCATATGCAGAAATTAGATCAACAGTTACTTCGTTATTGTGTTATCTAAAAGATACGAAAATATCTGTTGTATTTATAGAGTAAGTAAAATGACAGAAAAATATAATGAAAATCAAGCAATAGTATAAATAGCTGTAAGCATATCCTGAGATAGAAAGGAAAATTTTACTGTTTTGAATTTGATAATATCGTAGCACTGAACAGAATTTTAATTGCCTTTTCGCATTGGAGATGCCTCAAGGGGAAGACCTTTCAAAGTTATTATGTTTTTGGCATTTTAACTGGTTGTTAAGTGATTTTGGTTAAATAAATCACTTGTTAACTGTTTTTTGACCATTTTGTGTTTTCTGTTCTGTTGGATTTTGTGTTAACTATTGAAGGGAACTTAAAATCATAGTTTTGCTGTTATAGTCCAAGGGCTGAAACAACCCTCAGCCACCCCAACCCTCCTGCACCACCCCACTTCCCAACCCAACCCACTTTTCTAAGTACGTATACAACCCCTATTTTAAAATAAAACATGTTAACATGAGCATAACTTGCACGCAATAGTGGTAGTGGAATAGGCCCCGATTTTGAACCCATCCGACGTAAAATTTTGTTTTTCGCTAAAGTTTGTCCTTTTAGTTGCTTCAAAATGTTGACTGATGCCTCCAATTCATCATAAATTGGCATTACATGATAGCATGAGGTATAATTTTTACACGGAATCCTCATATGAGATATTTCTTTACCAAGTAGCTTCTTAAAATCCATAATCTGAAAAAATGACTAAAATTATTAGATTTTTCTTGAAAGTGTTTAAGTTCAATGGTCTATATAACCCCTTGTGCATCTCATTTACATATTGCGACAATTGTTTTAGTCTTTTAATTCGTTTCCGAATATAAAATATGTCAACATGAAGTTAACATGATCTAAATGACCAACCAATATTACTTTTAGATATACCAATAAAATAGATCTTTCAATATTTTCGAATTCACCTCAGGTTTGTCCTTCATTTATGATTAGCTTAAATTCATTAAAAGTGGGTATAAAATTTAAGTACAAAGTATTTCCTGTACAACAAGCACAATTTATAGCAATTTCTAAGTTTTATTAAGTTCCTATATCTGTAAAACGTACCCCTACCCCAACAATTTTTTATAAAATTTACACATTTTTCTCCATGTTCGCATAAAAATAGCCAGAACACATCAAATTTGTGTTGTATATATTAGTATTGCATGAATTATATCATGATTTGGTATTTCAATACCCATTTGTCAATAAAAACTTAATATTTTGCCCGAAATTGATGAAAAATTGGAATTTTAAATATTTAAGATTTGTCCAAAATTCATCGTTAAATCTTTGAATATGTTAAATCCGGAGATTATATCTGCACATATGCCAGTTATTGTTATTTGTTATGAGTGATGCATAAGTTATCTTAAGGCACTGGAATGTTCAATTTGCCTCCAAACACTGAAAATTTCAGCCCTAACCCAACACAATCATGCCTAAAAATCTCAGAAGTTTGCCTGTCTTCACATATATGTGAACATACTAATGTTTTACTTAATTCCCTAAAGATGCATAAGATGTATATATGCAATTTTATCGCCAAAATATGGGTATTATTTTATATTTGGTCCACTATTGGTTACAAATGGGAATTTCCAGCACTTCAGAATTTTACAAAATTCAAAATTGAATGATTGAATTTGTAGAGTGTGAAGCTTGTATTTTTTTCTGATTGCTATTAAGTCGGTCTCATCTATTATAAGTTTGCCATCTTTACACACTGTATAAATGTACTAAAAGTGTAAAGTGTGATGCAAAATGCGAGCGTTATCGTCCCTAGCCCGGAAAAAATATATGCAAATTTGAAATCTCCGTGACTATTTTTTAAATTAAAATCATAACATCACAGTATTCAGTATCTTTGATATATTTTTTTTTGTATCTGTCTTTTTCTTTGTTTTACATATGTAAAAAATCATTTGCTTTACATTAGACTTTTATCAATTTACAGGCAAATACAAAATTGCTATTTTCATATTTTGAGATTTTCCTCCTAATATGTCATCAAAATTCTACACTTTCGTCTCAAGATGACTATACTTATGTCATTTAAAAGTAAATCCATCCATTGACTGTTGATTTCATTTAAGGCCTTATTTAGCTAAAAATGATCCCACTCCCCACAATCGCAGCTGTAGTATTGTATTTTATTGGCTTTTTCCGTACAGCATGTAAAAATGTGGATGGAATGGAATTTATTGTCTGTTGCTGACATATATTGACTCACGGAAAACCATGAAAGGGGCAGTGAGAATCTGCTGTCTAGATTCTATTGTTTATTCTCATCGAGGGTCGTTAGAAAACTAAAACCATCTTTTTTATTGAAGTCTTCATCAAGGACAATGTTTTCTTATATAGATCAAACATATGATATCTTAAATAATTGTAAACACAGTCTTTGCATCGCTACTTGCATGACATTTTTGAAGTCTTGACATGTTTTTTCTTGAATATTGGCGATGTTAATATGATAATTATGGAGGAGTTTTGTCCACGAATATTTAATAAAAACCATGGCAAAATCGTATTTGTACATGTTAGAATCCTGAAATAAAAATATCTGTGATTTATTCCTTAAAATTTTTGTGTGATGTAATTCTTAGATTTACCACACATTTTATCATATTAAGATAAATTATAACAATTGCATCATGAAAAGTGGCATATTAATGTCGGTTTATAAGCAGGCAGGACCTTGTACCTTGTTACAGACCGAGCCGAAGGCAAAAGCTGTAACAAGGTACAGTTCCGTATCAAGATCCTTAGGCAGTCTGTAAATCTGATGCAGCCCCATACACAAGTTTCAATTACTTGTTTTTTCATTGAACATTTTTTTTAAAGCAAACGCATTCGTTTTATGTTTTATGTTTTTCTCTTTTTTTTCTAATTGTCGACATTTTACGAAAATGATTAAATAATTAAAATTGTTTGATGAAATTAAAAGACATAGGCATGAAATGTGAGGTTACTAATTTCTGACCAGCTGAAATTTATTAATGTTTTCAGAAATGTAAGATTTATTCATTTTTTCTACCTCTCTCGGCTGACAGGTTGAAAATAAATCCAATTTATTATGAATTTTAAGCTCAATTTATGTTATTGTTCTGCTGTCGTCACCACCGGGCTGTATTTCCTCAGCGGGCTGTGTCGGATCTCAATACAACTCGCACAAGCAATACATCCCGCTAAGAGTTGTTTAAGTATTGTTTTAACTGTATGTTAAAATACAGCATACCATGTGATAGTAATTGAAGCAATTGAAGTATTTGTGACAACAGTGATATGAAATAATTGTCATTATTGACTCTGGTGGACTAAAAACTAAAATGTATGATAAACGGGATGATTTTGATTTCAATATTACTAATTTCACTTTTCGTGACGTTGACATTCCGCTAGCTCCATTTTACGGAATGTACATTTCTCAACTGGTACGATGCGCACGAGTTTGTTCTACTCTTGACAATTTTAATGAGCATAACCTTACTATCACAGCCAAAACTTTTACAACAGGGTTACAAATTTTATAAGTTGCTGAATATATTTAAGAAGCTTTATAATATATATACACGTTTGAACTGAACATTTTGCACACAAACTGGCCTCTCACTGATACTGCAGATGTCATCTGAAATTAATGATGATTCTTGACCAAATCTTTCGCGAAGTTTTGAGTTTGATTTTTCTTCCGTAGTGCAACAGTGTTTTTCAGCAGACTAGGCTCCTTGAGATAGCCGGCATTTTGGCGGCGGGCACCCCTTGACCCATCTTTCAAAATTATCTTTTCCGTTTCCCTATACTATCAAAATACGAATAAAACCCAAAATACCGGTAAGTTCGGTACGTTTGGGTACCCATAAACCGGTTTTACCATACCGCTGGCTTTTGCTGGTGCCGGTACCAAGTCCGACTGTCCCGAGTTCCTATCGTTGACTACGTTTGTCTTTTGTCTTATAATGGTTTTCCTGTGTAGTTCCCTGGCAAATTTGGCATGTAACTATAATTTTCAGCCATTGCAGGTGTTCCTGTTTTCGATTTTTTACATACAGTAAATAACTAATGTTATACATTTTAGGGCTAATTAACTTATTATATTCTTGGTGGCCGGAAATGATTCAAATACTGAAATTCTCCACAGGACCTTGGTAGTTATAATTATAGTTATGTTCTTTCTTTATGGATGTCAGTATAACATTTTTGACGATATCTGCAATATAATTACTCATTTTTCATATAATCACAATACTCTATCAAATTATAGATACGAAAAAACTCCCATTTTTCATTGATACCATTATCAATATCATTTTTTCTTTCTTCTTAAACGACTAGCTTAAAAAGATTAATCGCAATTTTTTTTTTTGAAAATGGAAGATAACAATGTTCAAAGCTAGTCTATGTAACTATGAACTGATAATTTCTCTACTGCAAAAGTACTTTTCATATTAAAAAATGATTTTTACTATTTTTGGTAACAATTTTGGAGTAATTTCTTTAATAAGAGAGATTATTTCGTGAATATACCGATGTAGATGAAAACATGTTCTATTAAAAACTTGTAAATAAACACAATTGTTATCTTATATAAGAAATAAGTTCGTATGCTTATTGCGATATTATGAAAATCTGGAGAAACTTAAAATCCAAAAATGTCGATTTTGCCCCTTTTTCATTAACTTGATGCCGACAGTACCCCAGACATGATGTCAATTTCACTTATGTAGGTATAAGCGAAATAGAATTAAATAATTATCGTTTTAATTTACAGGAAAGGGTTGAAATTTACCATTTTTATGTATCCAGGTTGTCTCAAACGTATAAAAACGTAGTTTGCTTAAAGGTCAGGCCTGCTGTACTGATATAACATCCATATTTTAAGGTTACATATAAATTCTATAAGAAATATACATCTCAAAAACAAATCAAAGGAAATTCTAGAAAACTGAAATTCCCATTTTGTACACATTTCAGGAACGGAAAGGCCAAATATAGCTCACCTCACTAAACAGTGAAATTCTTCTTAAAAGGTCTTCTGTATGTCAGATATGGTGAAATCTAAATCATAGCATTCCGAATTGGAATATTTAGAATTTCTCCTTAAATTTTCAAGGACAGGGTGCTTATTTGGACATTTAGATCATATTGGTTATTTTTTTTCTCTATCAGTATTTTATCATCTTTGATTTATGGTCTTCCAAACGTTTACATTTTAGCTGCACTGAGAAAACACAAGTTGTAGAAATGCGCATAATTTATGCAGAATTTATTTATTTGTGACATAAAAAACGATCAAAACAAAATATTTTCGACTCATTTTGTTGCTAAAACATCAGACAGAATTATTGCATAGGCAAATAAATGACATAAATTCAGATGTTTACGATCCTAAAATTTGAAAGTCAAAATATTGAAAATGTTGAAATTCCCGAAACTTCTTATTTTTCAAACATTTTGACATAAAAAGTAAAGGTTGTTGGTTTTTTTCAACCTTGTGTTACAACTGATATTTAAGGTACAAAAAGTACAGCAAACATATGAAAGCTGGTTATCTGACAGGAATAAAACGCCAGAAATTCGTCATTTTCACCATTTTGGAGGAGCAGGAGTACATATTTTGTATTTCCAGACCATAAAAAGGCATGAAATGCCCAAACTTATACTCATTTTAAAGGTAATGAATTAAGCTTCCATTTCATACCAAAGTTTTGTATATATATTATCCATCTATAGAAAATTAAGGAACTAATAAATTGAAACTTTAGTGAAAACGAAACTTTTAAGTGGTACACTATGAAAATGGCCTCAATCTGTCTTTACGTGTTGGTTATGTTCATGTAGACATGTTTTATTTTGAGAAAAGGACACAGGAGGACTGACAAAAATTGTCTATATGGGAAGTTGGGTGGGGGGGGGGGGGGGGGGTGCACGGAGAGTAACCTATATACCTAAGTAAGTCATTTTCAAACTTAAAATGTTTTTTAATTGCTTTGAACCTAAGGTTTAACTCCCTCCATCCTAGTTTTGTCCTTAGCTATATTTAATATTACTGATTACATGTATTCGGATTTCGCTTGGCTTTATGCATGTTAAACATTTTTTGAAATCATGGATTACCTATGGTTGGGTTCTAGTGCTGCTGATGAGGAATTAAATTCCGAAAAGGCCATAAAGCTCATTAAAATTATTGCAGTTGGAGTTAACATATGTGATATGGTCGTATGTTCATTTACTCCATATCCTTTCGTAAAATATTTACTATTTGCATGTAAATTAATGATTTTCTTTGCCTTTATATTGTTTATCAAAGAAATTGCTAGTCTCCTTTTTTGAAATATCAATTGTTGGTTTTAATAATAGACTCGAAGCATACATTTTTTTTTATAATTTCTTATCTTATTCACATGTATAGTTCTTCTCCAGTGTAATTATACATGTATACCATGAATAAATACCATTTGAATCCAGAAATTTTGAAATTACAACACTCTTTAAGAATAGGATCTGTTTGTTTTGTATCAAATATTCTCTCTTCATATAAAAGTAACTGAGTTTTATCATTTTTTTTTTACTCCAAGAGTATATTTATAGATTTAGTATGAACTCCATAAATAATTGATCTGTTCCTGGAGTGAAAATGATCGCTTTTTTATTATTTAATTTGGCACGACGATCTGACTTGTAATAAGTCCGAGAAATATTCATGCACCAAACTTTACTGTTGAAGGTTAAAATTGGACGGACAATAGAATCAAAAAGAATTACTGGTATAGCTTTTAATTGAATACATTGACTTCTGGGCTAATTGTTTTGCAGATCAATCAAGTCTCAATTTTCAGATAAACAACTATCAAAAAATAAATTTGTGAACATAATCTATATATTCGTTTTAATATAGAGATGTAGCATTTTTTTTTCTATTGAAGCTTAAAATTATTGTTTTCGTTTTTTTAAATTCACATTAAGCTGCCATTTGTCACAGTATTCGGCTAATTTATAAAGGCTATTTTGAAGACCCTTTCGATTTACATAATAGGACTAAGTCATCTGCAATAAAAAAAAAAAAAAAAAAAAAAAAAAAAAAAACTACCGATTTTTCATGATTCTTAAATTAAACGGAATCTAGTGTCCTCAAGAAATACTTCAGGCATATCATTTATAAAAAAGGTTAAAAAGACTCGAACTCAGAGAATCCCCTTCTCTTACTCCCCTGTCAATAATAAAATACTTTGAGTAACAACTATTTGTTTTAATTGCAGAATAAGTATTTGTGCATATGTCTTTAATTATATTGAACAAAGCCTTTCTACATACAGTCGAAGTCTACAAATCATGCATAAGACGAAGAACAACTATATAAAAGCGTTGTTTAATTGCTTGGTTTAATCATGTATTTGTCTTATGTGCATTTACTCCATGTCCAATCATTGTGAAAAAAAACACCTTTTTGTTGATAGAAAAATATTTATTAATCAACGTTTTAAAAATATAACTACATGTGATGTTCTGTTATTTGGACGGAAACCAAATTGTATCTGATTAAATTTATCATGCATATCCTTTCATTCACCATATGAGTCGAAGGTCTTTCCTTACGGGCTTCTAAATCTGTCAGATAGAATCCTGTGATACTTCCATTACTTACATTTTGTTATTAGAGCAAACAAAAATTTGATAAAATTTGGGGGTCACCGGCCATATAAGCGTGAAATCTAGCATGTAAAAATTAAGTATTTTGGTTGAAATGATAGAGAAAATCTGCGAATTTTTAATTCATTATCATTTATTGTAGGTACATCATAAAGAATTCTTATAAATTTTTTGAATTATTAGCTACTATACTTGCCATAGATTTGCATCAAAATGATTTTGGGGTCACTGAACTTACTTTTGAAAAAAATGCTAAAACATGATTTTTTTCCCCTATCATTTCTATGCAAATTATCTCCCCCTGATGGAATAAGTTTGCTGAAATGGTTCAATTTCATACATGGTTACCCAATAAAAGTGGCATATTTGATCAAAATAAACTATTATTAGATATCGAAAACCATTTCGCCAACTTTCCCATAGGGAATTCCGTTTTGTTTTTTTTTTGTTTTGTTTTTTTTGTTTTTTTTGTTTTTTTTTTAATTTTTGTATTTGTTTTTTTTTTTNGCGCAAGTTTTAAACCCCATTACTGCCTTAACAAAGAATGTCGGTGCTAAAGCTGATCAAAGCAAGTAAATGAAGCTCTCCAAAACGTGTTCTTTTATTAATTGCACTGATGGGGAGGGACATTGATTTGAACAACTTGTTTTTAAGATTATTTTTTTTTTATTATTATCATTGCTTAATGAGGGATTTGTTCAGGTTATGTTTATTCCATCCGTCAAAAAATTCTATTGCCGTCACCTTAACATCATTGAAAGATATGATGTGTCAGTGTCCAAAATGAAACCGGATATTTTAAGCTAGGTTTCCGTCTCCGAATTTGACTATACCGAGTTTGACTTTTTCCTTGATTGACTTATTTACAGTGTGATGGGTGCTATAAACAGAGCAGGATGATCTTCTTCCGGAGCAATCTCAGTCTCATGGGAGTTCAAACTGTGAGTACCTTGGTTTTGTATTTGTTGTGTTTTTATTTCTGTGCTTTGAAGCGTTCTAATGTCATAGTTTTCTGTGTTCTCGTTTTGGCCAGGTCTTTGAACTTCGATTTTTGTTTATACCACTCCTTTGTTCCTTCGGTATCCATTGTTTAGAATATTTCATAGAATTATTCAAACTTGCAACTTAAATATGATATACGGTTTGAATTGGAGGAAACAATCTCATCAGTTGCATATTACAAGTGCAGTAACGATGAAACTTACCTTGAACAAAATTGATTCAAATTTTTGATTTACTTTAAAATACACATGTTTTCCCATATAGCTTCAAAATTTTTAAAGCAGCCATCATTTGGTAGGTCACATAATCATAGTACTTTAAAAGAAAACAAAGATTCTGTAATTATAGTAAAATAACTTGATCTTATGAATTTCGAGCATGTAGTTTGTACAGTTACAAAAACAGGAAAACAGCAAACACCCACAATGGCCAGGAACTACAATCACATGCCACAATCCACAAGCAAACTGCACCAAAAAAACAATAATTAAAACAAGTGACTTTTTTAACAGAGGAAAAACACTGTCCAAAAAGCTCCTTAGTCAGGAATTTGTTCAGCCTATGTTAATTTCATCCCTAAAGAAATTCTATGGCTGTCACAATAACATCATTGAAAGATGTGACGTGCCAGTGTCCAAAATGGAAGGGGACATATTCAGCTAGATTCACGTCTTCCCGAATTTGACTATTATAATATCGAAAGGTGTCAATTATTGTTTTAACATGTTTAATATGAAAATGAAGGATTCAATTCATGTGAGCTTTTGTCATCAATCGGCGTCCGTCATCCGTCGTCCGTCGTCCGTCCGTCCGTTAACTTTTATTCAAAGATCTTCTCCTCTGAAACTACTGGGCCTATATTAATAAAACTTTGCCTGAATCATTACCAGGTTATGCACTTAAAGGTTTGTGATTTTTATGTCCGTAGACCAAACAACATGGCCGCTGTTACTAAAAATAGAACATATGGGTAAATTTCTTATTTTTTTTGCAAATAACTCGAAAACCAATTCAGATATCGAAAATCGGACGGAGTAAAAGTGATCAACATGACGAGATCTACCCACCCTGCAATTTTGGAGAATATCCGATAATCGGTCGTGGAGTTATTGCCCTTTTTCCGCAAAATTTCCGTTTTTTTTTTTTTTTTTTTTTTTTTTTTTTTTGGTTACTTTTCGTCTTATATATTGAAAATGATAGCAGATAGGTNAACAAAAATGGTCAGCATAATAAGATCTACATGTCCTGCAATTTTGAAAAAAATCTGACGACCCATATAGGAGTTATAGCCCCTTTTTGTTGAATTTTCACGATTTTTATACGTTTTTACTTTTATTTCAAAAACTTTTTGTGATAGAGGTGAAATTAGAATTGCAAAAGTGTTTAGCTTATCGAGGACTACAATTTGTACAGATATCCAGCAGGTTTGCATCTCATCCAAGATTAACACCAGCGGGGAACATAGTTTAACATAGGGACCCTACGGGAAAGGCATTCGAAGATCTTTTTCTCTGAAATTACTGAGCCAATTGGAACCAAGCTTGGTCACAATAGTCTATTGGTGATCCATTTCAAAGTTTGTGATTTTTATGTTCATACCTCATCCAAGATGGCCGCCAGCGAAGAACATAGTTTAACCGAAGCACTCCATGTGAAATGCATTCAAACATTTTCTTCGCTGAAATTACCAAGCCAATTGGAACTAAACCTAGTTACAATAGTCCATTGGTGGTCCTCTTCAAAGAGGGTGATTTTTATGTTCATACCTCATCCAAGATGGCCGCCAGCGAAGAACATGGTTTAACATAAGGACTCTATGTGAAATGCATTCAAAGATCTTCTTCTCTGAAACTGATGGGCCAATTGCAACAAAACTTTGTCACAAAAGTCCAATGGTGATCCACTTCAAAGTTTGTGATTTTTATGTTGGTACATCATCCAAGATGGCCGCCAGCAAGGATCATAATTTATTATCAGGACCCTATCTGAAATGCATTTAAAGATCTTTGAAACTATTGAGCCAATTCGAACCAAACTTGGTTACAATAGTCCATTGGTGGTCGCCTTTACAGTTTTTGATTTTTATGTTCATACCTCATCCAAGGTGACGGCCAGTGGGGAAACAAAGTGTAACATAGTGACCCTATGTGAAATGCATTCAAAGATCTTCTCTGAAACTACAGAGCAAATGGGAACCAAACTTGGTCACAATAGTCCTTGGGTGGTTTCCTTCTAAGCTTGTGACTTATATTAAGTATGTGTGTCAGAAACTGTAACATCTGGTGAACTGTTGTATAGTAAGGATAATAATGCCATTAATGGATGGTCTCTTGGTGACAATGAATAAAACCAGTCACCAGGTGAGCGATACAGGCTCATGTGAGCCTCTAGTTAATTTTGGCATGGGTATCTGTCTCCCAATCGTAACTAATATTTGTGTATATGTGTAATTGTTACCCATTATTGTCCTTTTAGGAACCAATTTATGAAAATTAAGTTTGCAAAGGATGAGAAAATAGGTTGTCATATATTTTTATGATCATAACACATTTCAATGTCAATGTAAATAAAACACATAGTCAATATTCTACAGTTTAATCTTCATCAACTTCCAGGCATTTGGTTCAATTTATTTGTTTCCTTTTCTTTTCTATGGCAGTTCGTGGATTCAAAAAGTGTGAAAGAATTTGAGATATTGGCACAGAATAACCACATTATAAGAGAGTGCAAAAACTTAAAATTAAATTTAACATTTATGCAGGATCCCAGGCCTTTGCATTAATTTTATATACAACCTTTCAAAAAAGGAAAAGAAAAGTAGGGGGTCACTGAGATTGTTTTCTAATTTTCCACAAAAAGTGATATCTTTGTTAAATATTTATGTAAATTACCTCCCTTGTTTAATTTTTTATTTCAACAATACAAAAATACTCTTAACTTTTACATGCAAAAACACCTTTTTAAATACTAAGTCAATACGTCGTTTTCGAGATCTTTTCATTCCCGGAATGACGTAACATCTTTTATGACGTTCCCGGCATTTTCAGGTTCACATACATTTCCGGTATATTGCATTTCCAACACACACTTTGTAAATTCGTCTAAGAAATGCTAACTTATTTGTAATTTGTAAATTAAGGGAATTTTACTTTCCATGTGAAGATGAGTATTTGTTTTAAATAACGTGATTTTTATTTGAACATTTTTAAAGACATTTGTTCCAGTAAAATCGACGCAAATGAGAGAAAATTTAAGTTCCAAACATAAAAATCTTGTGTTATTCTGCAAACAGTGCAGTCGTGTTACCGCGGTTCTTAACTTCAAGCTTCGCAATAAAATAGAATGAAAATTTAACCACTGTTTACAGCATTCTGTAAGTGGAACTTGTCAAATAAGATATTGTTATTTACAGCAAGTACGAAGCGAAGACGTCAAGCACCGCAACGTTACTATTATCACGTGACAAAGTGCTGAGATAAGTATGTTATCCCGTAGTAGATCTGTATCTCGAAAACGCCGAATTGTCAAGAGCCAAGCTTCAAAACGCAAAAAGACAAAGTAGATACAAAACTACCGTAAAAATTGTAAACCGCAAGAGTCCTGAATTGGTAGAGGTATTTCATAGAAATGGGAAATAAGCATTCCATAATTTATTTCTTTCATTTCAAAAGTGAACACTAATTTTGGTTTTAATTATTGATTTGCAAATGTTTTGGTTTGATCTGCAGTGGATAGACATAAGTTGTCGAAATGCGCATATGCAGAAACTAAATGCACAGTATCTTCGGTATTTCGGTATTTATTACCACTGGGCCGATGCCACTGCTGGTGGACTGTTAGTCCCTGAGGGTATTCGCCAACTCAGTAGCCAGTACGTCGTTGCTGTCCCCAAAATCGATTTTATTTGAAAACATGCAAAATCTATTTTTTTAAATCGATTAACCTAAGGAGTATCTCCCTCTTGCATTACTCTATCCTCGGCTGATTTTGGCTATCCTTTTTAGATCTTATTGGAGATTTTTTTCTCTCTCAGTCTTTACATATTTTGGTTTATTGGTTTCCAAATGTCTTGATTTGATCTGCACTGAAGAGAAATAAGTTGTCGAAATGCGCATATGCAGAAACTAAATTTACAGTAAGATTGTTATTTTGTTATTTATATACCTTATTTTAGTAAAATTATATGATGGTTTCAGAATAAATGCAAAGTGAAAAAATCCATGACAGATTTTTAAAGTTTTCGAATTGTTATTTTCCGAATCATTTCCTTGCAATATCTAAATTTTACAAAATTTTGTTGAAAGCTAAGGAGTATCTCACTCATGCATAGCTCTGGTCTTAGCTGAATTTAGGCTTTTCTATTTATATCCCTTTGGCTATTTGTTCTCTATCAGCTTTTACACTTTTTTGTTTTATAGACTTCCAAATGTTTTGGTTTTATCTGCACTGATGAGACATAAGTTGTCGAAATGCGCATATGCAGAAATTGAATTAACAGTAACTTCGGTATTTTGTTATTTCTATGTACAATCATGAAGTTTAATTAATGATTTTGCCACTAAATAAAAGGTAACCCCGAATTTCATTTTATATATTTCTTTCAATAAAATTGTAATGTTCCATCGCAGAAATCATCACAAAATGCTATAAAAGGAAATAAGTACCCTTTATACACCTTAATATATATGTTCATATGAATAACTAAATACTGAGGTTTACTTTCTGCATATGGCTATTTTGACAACTTATGTCTCTTCAGTGCAGATAAAATTAAAACACTTGAAATCCAGAAATAGAAAGATGTATAGAACATTGTAAAAGGTGACAAGTGTAAAATGCGAAAAATCCTTTAAGGAGGCTCACTCGTCACATTTTTAAATTCATTTCAGATTTCGGAACTCCTCTGGTTTTGTCCAGTTCAATGGCTTAAAGAATTTTGCAAACAGACCCCCACTTTTAATTTCATGAATATGTTGTACAGGTCAAATTAAGACACTTGACAAGTTTTTCCTAAATTCTTGATATAACTTCTTAGCTTTTAGACAAAAAATAACCCTAATGTTAGATTAAGGGAAAATCCAGAGAAATCCCTTTCCCGCCAAATTTATTAATGACTTCTTTTATCTCGGTAAAGAGCACATGGACCTTTTTATTTGTTTTTACCGTTTCATTTAGTCTACAATGCTTTATCAATTAAAATAGGTTTCAAGAAATCCATCAGGAATGCGCCTCCTTAAAAGGTAAACAATGAATATTTAGAACTGAATACCAAGACAAAACAGAAATAATCGAAACTCTAGAAAATATTTAAAACTATGAAAATAATGTGCCTTTTTATTCTCATTTAAGGGAGTACGAGCCTCAGATTTTAGAAGCATTCGCCATCCTCAGGTTTTCTCCATTCAAACAGTGTTAAATTATTTTGCACATGGATCACATTTTCTTGGTCATAGGTCACTGTAAAATATATGAAATAGACAGTGTATAAAATATAATCAACTTCCAGTTATATTTTCATATATTTAAATGCATATAAACATCTTATGCAAATTAAAGGAAAAACTATAGAGAGAATTGTTTCCCGCCAAAATTTTGACGTCTTATATCTCAAAAATTCGTTCATGGATTTTCATTTTTTTTCCTCAAATTGTTCCATTAGCAGTGCTCTTCAAAACAAAAGGTCAGAATTTTAATTCTAACTACAAAATTTCTGACACTCGTACTCCCTAAAAGGTAAGAAATATAACTTCTTTAAATAATTCAAATCATATTTCCAGCTAATTTAATTATTTTTTATAAATTTTGTTGAAAACTAAGGAGTATCTCCCTCATGCAAAGCTCTGTCCTTAGCTGATTTTGGCCTTATATTTAGATCATACTGGGTTTTGTTCTCTATCAGTTTTTACATATCTTTGAGTTTATGGTCTTCCAAACGTTTAGATTTTATCTGCACTGAAAAGACATAAGTTGTTGAAATACGCATATGCAGAAATTAAATTCACAATAACTTCGGTATTTAGTTATTTCTAAATATGTAAATGTGTTGATATAGATAAGAACTTTTGCAATGTCCGATTATTGCAAGTCGTTACAAGTCACTTCTTCCGTGTCTTGCATTTTATATATTAATTGTGTTATAATTTTGTTATTTTTTTTTTTTTTATAAAAGTGTCAGAAAAGGGAAATTTCTTTCAGATGACCACACCAAACATCGCATCAACCCATTAGTGGTCACAGCTTTAATTCTCTTACATATTCAGTTTAAATTAAACTTGTAGTAGTTTATTTCAGTTGTTCAGGAGAAAAAGCTCATTTGTCTGTCGTGATTTGAAACTAGATTTACAGTTAGTTCGGTTTTATGTTTTTAACAAAGTAACAGGTTATTTTTTCAGATATATCCATGAAAATAAACTTCAAAATGTAGTTTCTAATTGTATTAGAATTTGAAGTACATAATTACTTCAATAATAATGCTGACATTAACAAAAAGATGGTTTTGATGACATCAAATGTAAACTGTTTGGTCTTCTTATTGCAGACGTACAGAGAAAATTATATGCAGAAATTAAATTAAAAGAAACTTCGGTATTTTGTTATTTGTTTATATGTATATAATTCTGAACGGCATAATGCATATAGCCGAGTCGTCTAGGCTTCTGGAAACGAGGTTGTTTTGCCACATACTTAAAAATAGAACAGATTTGATGCCAGATGATTGAGCGAACAAAACATCATTTGTCTGATATTCGTTCTGTTTATATCAAAATACAAATAACCACAGCTGCTAATAACAACTACAAAACAACATCTCATTATCTTTTTTTTTTTTAAACAGATGTTATCTAGATGCCCATTGATATCTAAAAGGAAGCAAAATGTTACTTGATTTTAAGTTTCCGCTCAAGGAAACGTAATGCAATTTGATAAACATGACAAAAAGGAGGCAAAAGGTGATTTCCCTTAAAGAGCATAAGGTGATTTCCCTGAAGAAAAAGATGTGGTAAACAACATTGTATTTAAAAAATTAGTGTGTATCATCTTGTTTAAATAATAATAAAACCACGCAGATTATCTTTCCGTGTTTTTAAATAACTAAATACCGAAGTCACTGCGAATTTACTTTCTGCATATGCGCATTTCGACAACTTATGTCTCATCAGTGCAGATAAAATCTAAACGTTTGGAAGACCATAACTCAAAGATGTTTAAAAACTGATAGAGAACAAATAACCAAAGTGATCTAAATTTAAAGCCAAAATCAGCTAAGGACGGAGCTTTGCATGAGGGAGATACTCCTTATATTTCAATACTATTTACAAATTTTAGATATTGGAAGGTTTCAGAAATAATCGGCTTTCGGGTCAGCACCGAAGTACTGACTACTGGGCTGGTATTGTAATTGTATTGTAATTAAATTGTATTGAAAAAATCAAAAATATTCAATAAAAAAATTTAGTACAGATATCTTAACAAAACCTTGTCATATCGGGTTCACGAAGATGTCTCTCTCATAGACTTGATATAGTCTATAAAATATTCCTCTCTGGTCTATGATTACAACATTACAGCAGCGAATGCCAAACCAACACATTGTAAGCTTTGCTGAATTGTTTTCTCTAAAAATCCTATTAATTGGGCATGATCATGTAAAATTTTTTATGGAGCGTGTGATATTAAAGACATTATTTTTTTCTTGTACTTTCAATGATTTTGTTTCATTAATATGTATCTACTAAATGTTTAAAATATCAGTTGAATGTCCGGATGGGCCATATTAAGTTGTAACTTAAACTTCTGTATCTAATAAAAGTGGCGAAAAGATTTCTTTTTCTATTTAATCAGAAGTTGGCAATAAGGGAAACACTAGCAAATGTGTTATGATCTTGTTTGGCCATTTTGATTCTATCATGATTTTGACAGCCTTAACACAATTTTGTTAAGACAGTGTAAGAGTTGGTTTTCAAGATTATTGATTTCAAGGATGATGAGGACTTTTAAAGATAGTTTAAAATCAAATAAGATCCCCTTGCTACTTGCGTTCCTTGTTAATTGCGCTCAGGGATGATCGATATGAGTTTAGTTAAGATCAAACAACATCACGCATTTGCACGCAGTTATCTTATTCGATCTTGATAAACTGATCAGTCTTGATCGTCCTTGAAGGCAATTATCTTGAAATACGATTGAATATCTTACAGTCTTAACAAAATTTTGTTTTCGATTTCCACGAATGTATTTGGAAAATGGACGCAAAGTTTCATCGAAAATCTTCCTTTCATGTAATGGCAAAAATTTGAAAAAAAGGCAGTGAGACCTTCACCCGAATATTTAAAATATACGCACAAAAATTGCGATTAAGACGTCATCAGATTTCTGCATTATTAACCTACATGTAGGTAGAAACTTTCACGTTTTCTTCACAATGGTCCGCGATCTAGCCTTCTGTATTATGACTCTACTATCCTGCGTTCATGAAGTATTCCTTTAACTAACATCTAGTAATGCGCTTTCTCTGCTCTCTCTTCAAATGAAGCTACTGGAAGTTTATTCGTGTAATACTTAGTATTTCAATTAAAAATAAAATCATAAATACAATGCCTTACATTTTCAATTTTGATTGCATTATCACGTACCATACATTGAACAAGCATGCTGAAGTAAGAAAGCATCAGAGCTTACTTTATTTTTCAAGTTCATGTGAAAAGATAGTAATAAGCATGATCTGCCCCTGGCGTGAGAATCTTCATGTGGAACCTTATAAGTCGATGTTTGGAAAATGATTCGTAGGCTTGCAAACTCTTTCTGTATCTTTATCTTCACGTGTAGTATCCAAATTTGGCTTTTATACACGGGAGAGAGAGCGCCACTATTTACGTAGTGACGGTAGAACACTCTTGAATTGCTCTACTGATTTGGCGTGCACGGCCTCTTCTGGTAAGTTATTCCAGTGGGCGATGGTATCCACGAAGAATGAAAGTCTATACTCTGGTGTATTTGAGTCTGGTAGTTGGTATGCTCTAGAGTTTTTTGTGACGTGTCTTTCTATGATGTTGGTTTGTTGGCAGTCTGTAAATACTTTCGGTTTAATCTTCTTTTGGTTTGTTTAACGGGTTTCACAAAATTCTCTGATGGGAGAGCCGGCACCAACCCCTCAACCACTTTGTACAGCAATATTAATCTGAGGCTGAATCTTCGTTCTTTTAAGGTATCTAGTTCTAGTTCTTTACGCATTGTTGTTATTGCTCCTGGTGTTCTACTTCTATAGTCTTTTTTGATAAACCTGATGCCTCTATTTTGGATGTGTTCTAACTTATCTATATCTCCTTTCATGTGAGGGTTCCAGAAAGTCGCTCCATATTCCATTGTTGATCTTACCAAGGAGATAAAACTGTTTTTCTACAGTTTTCTGGTACGTATCGGAAATTTCTTCTCAGGAAGCCTAATGTTGCATTTGCTTTTTTACTTATGTTGTTGATGTGTGTACTCCATTTTAGAATGTTTGATATTTGGAGTCCTAAGTACGGGTTGTCCTTTACTTCCTGTAGTACGTGGTTATTTAGACTGAAGAAATGTGGTGTTTTCTGGTTGATTGACAGTATATAGCATTTTTGTATTGAATCGCATTCCCCATTTGTTGGCCCAAATTTCAAGTTGTTTTAAGTCCCTTTGTAGTTTGTTGTAATCATCTTGGTTTTTGATGGTATTGTATAAGAGGCAGTCGTCGGCGAACAGTCGTACGGAAGAGGAGATATTGTCTGGGAGGTCATTTATGTGGCAAAGGAACAAAAGAGGTCCTAAGACGGTTTCTTGCGGCACACCTGAATCTACTGTGGTCTCCTTTGATGTTTCGCCTTCTACTATCGTGCGCATTGTTCTAGTTGTAAGGAAGTTTGTTAGCCACTTGTGGATATTTTCATTGATTCCATACTGGTTTAATTTGTGTAGTAACTTTTTATGTGGGACTGTATCAAATGCTTTCGAGAAGTCTAAAATTGCTATGTCTATTTGGTGTCCCTTATCGTGTTCACAGAGAAAATCATTTACAGTGGTGATGAGCTGTGTTTCACAGGAATACCCTTTTCTGAATCCGTGGTTGAGGTTTGTTAATATTTCGTTTTTCTCAAGATGTTTCATAATG
>MJUU01065785.1:13939-41509 GCA_002080025.1 Modiolus philippinarum
GGGAACTTTGTAAAATATCGCCGTTAAAAGCATGGTGACATATACAATTTTTTATTGTAACCAATAAATTACATCATAAACTATCTGTCCACGAAAATACATAAAATTCCCATGGATAAAAAGTTAATTGATATTAGGCTAGAAATTGCCTTTCTATATTTTCCCGTGCATTCTTTGTATATTTAGTTGAAAAAAGGCTAAAAAAGAGCAAACTTTGACCTGAATTCTAGAAAATGGGTCAAATACTCAAATGGCCGGGTTGCATTTTATATATATATATATAATGGGTCTGTGTATTGAATATGTTGAAAATATTGATAAAAAATGACTAAGTTAAAAGGTCTGGAAAAATATAAAAACTAGAGAATGTGTCTGTAAGACACGGATGCCCCGTCAATAAATTAATCGCACAGATTTACCCAAGTCAATCATTCATAAAATTAGTTCCCCATTACAGAATTGTGTCGAAATTTAACCAAAGTCATTCAACCATAAAATGTAGGTCATGGAAATCCAATTGTTGCTGAAATGCGCAGATCTCTTTTAGATGAATCTTACAATGAAATATCATGATGCTACAATACATAGTAGTTGAGAAATAGACTTAAATGCAAAACTTAACCAAAGTCACTGAAGCATAATATGTAGGTTAAGGCCACCTAATTGTCAATGATTTGGGTAGTACTCATCAAGGCAATTAATCTGATGAAACATCATTGTCCTATAATATGTAGTTGTTGAGAAATGGACTTAAACACAAAACTTAACCAAAGTCACTGATGCGTAAAATGTAGGTCAACGCCACCTAATTGTCAATGATTTGGGTAGTAATCATCAAGGCAATTAATTTGATGAAACAACATTGTCCTATAATGT
The DNA here is from genome assembly GCA_002080025.1 of Modiolus philippinarum. NCBI lineage: Eukaryota > Metazoa > Mollusca > Bivalvia > Mytilida > Modiolidae > Modiolus > Modiolus philippinarum. Next base: position 14,816 of record MJUU01065785.1, read on the forward strand.
GTAGTTGTTGAGAAATGGACTTTAACACAAAACTTAACCAAAGTCACTGAAGCGTAAAATGTAGGTCAAAGCCATCTAATTGTCAATGATTTGGGTAGTACTCATCAATGCAATTAATTTGATGAAACATCATTGTCCTATAATGTGTAGTTGTTGAGAAATAGACTTTAACACAAAACTTTACCAGAGTCACTCAAGCATGAAATGTAGGTCAAAGAGTCAAACTACTTAGTGAACGCTGTAGTAACAGATATCTACCTACTGGCCTACTATTATTGTTCTACCTCTTACAGTTTCTGAGAAATGTACTTAAACGCAAAACTTAACCGGACGTACAGACCGACAGAAGGACGGACAAGGGTAACACTATATGCCCCTTCATGGGCGGGGCATGAAAATATTTGAAATAATTCCATAAAGTCAGGTGCACATCTTCAAACTATATAGAAACATTCTGTGAAGTTTCAAAGGTCAGATATGAAAACTGTAGGAGGAGTTGATTTCACAAAATAGGTATCCTTTTTTGAAAAAGTCGATAAAAAAGATAAAAAATGACTAAGTTCCAAAGTCCGTAATAACAGTAAAAAAATTTCAAAATTAGTCAAAAAAGGATGGTGCACATCTACAATATATATATTCAAACATTTTGTGAAGTTTCAAAGATGTAGGTCGAAAACTGTAGGAGGAGTTGATTTCACAAAATAGGTACCCTTTGTTGAAAAAGTCGATAAAAATGACTAAGTTCCAAAGTCCATAAAAACAGAAAAAAAATTTCAAAATGAGTCCAAAAAGGAAGGTGTACATCTACAATATATATAAAAACATTTTGTGAAGTTTCAAAGATGTAGGTCGAAAACTGTAGGAGTTGATTTCACAAAATAGGTACCCTCTGTTGAAAAAGTCGATAAAAAATGACTAAGTTCCAAAGTCCATAAAAACAGGAAAAAATTTTCAAAATGAGTCCAAAAACTTAGGTGCACATCTACAATATATATAGTAACATTTTGTGAAGTTTCAAAGATGTAGAACGAAAACTGTAGGAGGAGTTGATTTCACAAAATAGGTACCCTTTGTTGAAAAAGTCGATGAAAAATGACTATGTTCCAAAGTCCGTAAAAACAGGAAAAAAATTTCAAAATGAGTCCAAAAAGGGAGGTGTACATCTACAATATATATACAAAATTTTGTGAAGTTTCAAAGATGTAGGTCGAAAACTGTAGGAAGAGTTGATTTCACAAAATGAGTATCATATTTTCCCCGCCCGCCGCCCGCCCATCCGCCCGCCCGACATTCACCATACTATAAGCCGGATTTGCACTTCGTGCAACCCGGCCAAAAAAGCAAGCATGGTGACCCATACTTTTTATTACAGATTTCGAGTAAGTAGGATTAGTTCTTTCATTGTGCCGACTTACAACAAAATTTCATGGATATAAATATTACTGTCTATCTACCTTAATTATGGCAATTTCAACTACTTGTGTCTCTTCAGCACAGATCAAATAAATCTATCCGAAAAACACAAAGCATAATTATTTATACTGTATGTTGCCATTCGACAATTTATCACTAAATTTGTGAGATGAAATCAGTCATGCTGGTAGTTCATATCAGAATGCCTTAATAAAATAAACTTTCAAATGTGTCTCTCATTTAATCGAATTAAATATCCATATTAACATCTTAATACTGCAGCATAAGCATAATCAAATAACTAAAGAAGATATAAGGCGAACATGAACTGCTTAAAAGGGAATTGTTTTGTATTATGTTTGAAAGACAAAATACCAAAGTTGTGTACATTTAGTTTCTGCATATGGCCATTTCGACAACTTTTATCTCTTCAGTGCATATCAAATCAAGATATTTAAAAGAACATAAACCAAACATTTCGAAAAACTAAATCGGCACAAATAATAATAAAAAAATCTTGTGGAAAGCAAAAAGAAAAAAAACATTTAGTAACCTCCTAAACGTAAAACGGTACATGTATGCAAAGTAAGTGAGAACCGAACCGTCAGTCAAAAGAACGAACAATCCATGGACAAAGGCAACATCGGAAACACTAAGAAATAAGGACACCACTTGAGTATAGACAAAAAAGAAAAATAAAGACACACATACAGATGAACAACACGGGCCCAATAAAAACCATGGGTGAGATCAGGTGTACCGGTAGAGTAAGCATCTCTGGCTTCTTATAAGAAATCCGCCGTGTTGAACATGTCAACTCCTGTAGTAAAGTCAAATCCGGTAGAAGAAAAACAAAATATAGATAATCATGATAGCAAGGAAATCATATAATGAGTATTGAGAGAAAGCGACGTAGTCAAAATATCAAAAAGATTCTATGAAACATCTTTATTATTTATTATATATCTTGATCCGTCTAGTTGCAATATTTTTAAAGATGACCTGTCGCTTCCGGAAATGGTTGCTAGTGCAAAACATTTCCTATGCAGGGTAGTTTCGGATTACAATACAGAAAGCCCGACCTCGAAGCGTCGAACCATCATTTGCAGAGAGACCGAAACCTCCCCCTTTTTCGGAAAATGTTTTAAATTTTATGCAGAATTCGGACAAAATTGATAAAAAATGGACAAGAACTAGCCTTTGACTCTCCCTTATTCTAGAACCCCATTAAAATCCCCCTTTTTCGAAATCTGGATGCGCCGATGTGACCTCTTCTATATTTCTTCGAAAAAGACTAGAATCGCTGCGGGTTGTATGGAAGGTTTTTTCCTGTCCTATCCCATTTTTCTAGTGGCAAACAAAACTCGTTGTACCGCCCACTTTTATTTTTGTTGCTGGTAAAGAACAAGGGAAACCTAGTAGGTCGATTTTTGAGTTTCACAATCTTTTCAATAGATTGATTTCATGATTGATTAGAGTTGCACGTCCATTTAGAACAAGTTAAACAATTAAAGATTGTTAATTAAGGAAGAAAAATAGGAAGGTGCACGGAACAACCGGCACAACGGGGTTTGATTTTCACTGGAAAAGGGAGAAATTGGTAGGGGCAGGAATTTTAGTCATCTCTACGACACCCAGTGGGTCAGTTTTTTTTAAGAGTAATATTAAAGGGTTCTTTATGCTGCGTGGAGCGTGGCGTTAGTCCACACAGTTTGGCTACAATGGCTTGCGGTCAGGCTTTCTGTATCAAGACCTGACTACCCCGCATAGACAAGGTTTCGGCAACACTGTAGCCGGAGCCCCATGAAAATCGATTCAGTTGCCGGGCTTTTCAATAGATACAGCGATTAGAAAGTAGTAGATATATCCATGTGAATTCTTTAAGGAGTTAGACTGGTCGCGGAAACAGGGTAAACAAAAACATCCAATTGTTCGCATTCTGATCAAAGAATACGTGTTTGTGGTTTTGCAAAAACTCTTTTTATGGGTTTTAATATTCGTAATTTTGGACCCTATTCAATTGCTTGTTTAGAAAATATTGGTATTTTTAGGGGTTTGTTATTTAATGGTTTGTGTCAATAAGGGAATCTACAAAATGTGTATGCCATGAATGAAAATGTTTATACAGTAACTCTTCAACCCTGTTCGAGATTTTTGATATACAATATCTAATGTGATAAAAAGATATATGACAAAGTTGTATTATTTCTGATATTTCAATTTAATTTTATATAGAGTTGTCTACTTGATCTTTTGGAACCACTAAAGCTGTACAAAATATACGATATAAGCTGTTTAGTTGTGCTGTGCTTAATTAAGGTAGTATTGTATATAACACTTTTTTTGAAGGAAGAGTAATTTAGTGTATGCAAAATAAAACTTGTGATATTTTTCTTATAGTGGTAACTAGATACAATTGCAAAATTGCAGATGAAATAACAGAATACATCTTTTTCCAGAACTTCTACATTATATTAGGATACTCCGTTTGATGTATGGAAGTTTTATGTAAAAGAATTTGTCCTGATATACGTGATAGATGCAATCGGTCCAACAAATACAACCAATATTTAGCGGCCTCCTTTGAGGTCCAGTTTCGATTCAGCTAAACCTTGTGTGCTTTAAACATCTAAATTCATATTTGTATTTATTTTAGAATTATGCTTTTGGATTAATATCGAAAAGGTGAATTGTTTGCAAAGGGAAAGTGTCAACTTTTAATCAATGTTAAAAAACTGGGGTATCTCGTATGAAAATGCCTTTTATATGGATTTTACGAAATGATATGGAGTAAATGAACACGAGACCATAACACATATGTTAACTCCATCTACAATAATTTTAATGAGCTGTATATATATATTTTAGTCAATTTTGGTATATTTATATCACTTTTAGCCGGAGCACCTGATGCCACTCTGAGGTTTTTTGCATTGTTTATGTAGTGTTCATGTGTTTTGTGGGCATGTAGTGTCTTGGGTCTTCTATGTTCTGGTGTTCTTGCTTTTGCCTTGTCTTCGGTATTCTAGTGCCGTTGTTTTTCTTACTCTATTTTATGTCTATATCAACATCTTCAGTACATTTATCAGTAGTATTGTCAGGTCATTAGTATGCAACTGTTGCGCATATTTTAAAATACGGTAAGGGCTATACTGTTTTGCACTATCCCAATTTTTTATCAACCAGAATATAAACACAAAGAAATAATGCAAAATATGTTCTCAACAAATATGTCGATTTTCATTGTAATCACTGTGACAGAATTTTTTTCAAATAATTCAAGATTTGTAATTTTCAGATTATGTTGGTCATTGCAATATGTTATTCTAAACATATAAAGCCAAAATCCAAGAGAATTCAACATAAAGAAGAGAAGAAATGGTATTCAGGGGAAAGACAACAACCAACTAGAAAACCAAATAACTGGTGAAATAGAAAAATGTGTAAACAGGTGAAATAGAAAAATGTGTAAACTGGTGAAATAGAAAAATGTGTAAACTTATAAACAAATGTTTTAATTGTCCGTTTTCTGTTGATGTATTAAAGATTGGTCGTTAAATCAAAGTGAGCATAATAGTATCCTATACTTGCATGTTTATAATATAATTTACAATGTCATAATTTTTTGTTAGATTGTTTTATCAACGTAATGATTAAGTTCAAGATCAACCATGTGTTTCTCACAGTTATAAATTGCTATACTCGAATATCTGAATCCTATGCTTGAATGAATTATTCTATCATCAAATGAAAAGTAAGTCTTTGGCTGTAATTACACAAACAATAGCCCTTGGTAATCTTGAAAATTTTGGATTTCGGGAAAAATTTCTTATAGAAATATAAATGTCAATAATAACAACTTATTAGGTACCTGTCCTACCGATTTAGATAATTTTTGTTATTTGATCTCTTTCAGCTATTTATATAAGTTTTGTCTTTTGTCTAAAAAAGTTTGCCGCCGTGCGCGGTCCCGGCTGAAGAATAGGCCCGCAGCATCCTCTGAGCTTGGAGTATGAGCCATCCTAACAGAGGACCCCGAGGGAACCCCGGGATATAGAAATAGGACCCAGTATCTCCGGCTTGCGGGGTGTGACCCCTCCTAAACGGAGGCTGACCCCGAGGGTCCCGGGATATAGAAATAGGACCCATTCCGTGGTTGTGCGGGATTAATAAATACACAACCCATCTTTCGGATGGGATGTTAACTCAGGTCCACGTGTTGGAAGAAATGCCACGCTTCCTGCACGTTAAAGAACCCTTGTAGCAAGCTCTTTTTGGGGTGGTCCGTAGGTGATCGGCTACAAGGCTAAATTCCCTGCCCATGACGATTTCACCCTACTTTTCCAGTGGCAGTCAGAATTTCCCGTCCCATGGCCATTTCCATACCCCAAAGTGATTATTTATCAACAAACTTGTTCTCGTCTTGATATAGCTGAAATATTGCTGAGTAGACGTTAAACAATATTCAATCAATCAATCTAAAAAAGTTTGACTTGATCTACACTGAAAAGCCATCTGCGGAAATTTAAATTACAGTAACTACGGGGAACGAAAGTTGGCCTTTGATAAACCATGATAATTTAAATGAGCGCGGTACAAACAGATGAGGCTTCTTAAAAGTTTGCGAACATGTACAATTATAATTGATAAATATATACGTTGATTACATTTACATTTTTACATTTATATCGATACAAATTAACTTGTTCAAATAAATAACACTTTTAAAGCATTAGTGCAAGCAATGAAGCGGTATATATGCAATGTTAAAACATTTATTTTTAAAAGTAAAATAATAGGTTTTTTTGAAAAGAACCTCTGCAATTTGCTAGCCGTAATTTGTTAACATCTTGTCATTTTGAGAATTGCAAATGGTGACCAAGTAATGACTTTTTTATGAAACCGAACTTTATGTAAGATTTGCTGAAGTGCTGACTTTTGTTTATATTTATGTTTCTGTTGTTTAATTTGTAGGCTTTTATTGTAATTATTCAAAAGTAAAATTAACCATACTTTTGTGATACATTAATAAATGTTACAATGTGAAAATGTGACTAAAATTATAGCTATTTTAGCAAAAGAACATTTGTTAAATAAATTATTCTTTGTCTTGGGAATGTGTGAATGACTCGATGAATCCCACAAAATTGACCTGAACTATTCATTGAGAAACAAAAATTGGCCAATATACTATTTTTTGTTTGAACACGGCCAGAGATGCAACCTCCGGTTTTTGGTGGAAACTCTCAACTTGAAATTAGCTCTCCGATTCGTCATTTCAAAAAACTTGGTTTATGTAATTCTGGAGTTTTATATGTTGATAAATAGTATTCTGATCCAAAATGCATTCCCGTCATCACAGCATTCAAGCAGTGGTCGTGTTCTTTCCGTTGAACTATCGATCGCTTCATTTGTATCCTTTGGAAATATATCATATTTTATTGGAAGTTTCTTTTCTCATATAATTGTCAATATTTGATACCAGGAAGACCATACTAAATATTTTGTCAAAAAACCGCAAATGATGTTTTCTGCGGCAAATTCAGAAAGAGAATCTGGACTGTGTAGTAAAATACCGCACATAACTTTCTTTCTAAACAGAAAATGCAGTATTCATTAAATTTAAAAAAGCAAAAAAATCACCATGTATATTATTACCCAGTATTTCAGAATTATTTATCTCAAGTTTGCACTGTTGGAATAATTCATGTGCGTTACATAACAAAATTAGTTCCGAGTTCTTAATCGACGTAATATAAATACTTATTCATAGCATACCTTGAAATTAAAAACGTTATGCTAAAGCTAGTATACAGAGGGTTCCTAATGATTTTCTAAACGAAATATGACTGACTTAACTAGCCATTTTTGTGAATATTTGCTAAAACTTTTCTATTTAAATAGGTCCGGAACCTGAATCGGTTTTCAGGGGTTCAGGCTGCTGAGTGCGTCCACAGGATAGAGGTTGATAGCGGAATGTTCGGCCTATGCGGGGACATAATACGTAAAGCCTGGACGTGAGGCACTGTGACTTCACTATGGAGAAACGCTGCACTCTATGGAGTAGAGAGACTCCTATCGTTATAATGAGAGCAGACTCGCGTATTGAAGATAAATTTTCCTTCCCAGCCGTGCGCGGTCCCGGCTTATGAATAGGCTCGCAGCATCTTCTGAGCTTGGAGTATGAGTCTTCCTAACAGAGGACCCCGAGGGGACCCCGGGATATAGAAATAGGACCTAGTATCTCCGGCTTGCGGGGTGTGACCCCGAGGGAACCCCGGGATATAGAAATGGGACCCATTCCGTGGTTGTGCGGGGTTAATAAATACACAACTCATCTTTCGGATGGGATGTTAACTCAGGTCCACGTGTTGGAAGAAATGCCACGCTTCCTGCACGTAAAAAACCCCTGTAGCAAGCTTTTCTTGAGTGGTCCGTAGGTGATCGGCTACAAGGCTAAATTCCCCGCCCCTTTCGATTTCACCCTACTTTCCCAGTGGCAGTCAGAATTTCCCGTCCCATGACCATTTCCATACCCCAAAGAGATTATAAATTAACAAACTTGTTCTCGTCTTGATATAGCTGAATATTGCTGAGTAGACGTTAAACAATATTCAATCAATCAATCAATCAATTTTCCTTCCAATATCTTCCCTTTTCCAGCGCCAGTCAAACTTGTGGCACCGGCTTTCCGTTCCGTTCACTTTTATTCCTCTATTCTTTCACTTTTAATCTTTTTGCAGGATTAACTTGTTCTCATCCTGATAAAACTTGAATATTGCTCTCGGGACGTTAAACCCTTATTGATTTTACAATCAATCTATGTAAATAATAAAATACTGAAGTTACTGGATGGAATCCGAACGCAACATATTGCATTATTACCCCCACAAGAGCCCTAACTATTATGACATCTCTGTATGGACTTTTGTAGATTAACCCGTTCTTAGAGGCCATGTCGGCATTTCCATCATTAGACGTCTGTCAAAATCTTGGCAGATTTGGTTTGCATTAGTAACTCACAAAGCACAAGAGTTATCAACAATCTAACAGTTTGACATTTGGACTTTCCTGGTACCTGAATCGGTTTCAGGGGCTTTGGCTACAGAGCTGCCGGGGCGCGTCCCAAGGTGGCGGACAGGGGAATGGCCTGTATTTGCGGGGTAGTCAGGTCATAATACGGAAAACCGCGAACCATTGTAGTCAAACTGTGTGCCGAAACGCAACGCTCTGTGCAGTATAAAGACCCCTTCTATATTTCTCTAAAGAGAGCAGACGCATTGGGTGTCGTATAGAAGGCTACATTTCCTGCTCCTACCCATTTCTTACCTTTTCCAGTGGCAATCAAAACTCGTTGTCTCTTTCACCTTTGTTTCTTTCTTCTCTTACTTCAAATTTTTTGAATTAATTAACTTGTTATCGTCTTGATATAGCTGAAAGAGTGATCACTGGAACTTACACTCTAACTAATAAATCAATCTTATAACGTTCTGGCACCTGAATCGGTTTTGAGGGACTTCAGCTACAGAGCTGCCTTTTGCGCCCCTTGTTGGTAGATGGGGAAATGCCCCGTCTATGGGGGTAGTCCGATCATTACACGGAAAGCCTGATCGCGAACCATTGTAGCCAAACTGTGTTGAAACGCCAAGCTAAATGCAATATAAAGACCCATTCTATATTAATCTAAGGTGAGCAGACGCGAAAAGCTAAATTTCCTGCCCCTACACATTACCCCTTTTTTTAAGTGGCAATAAAGCTTCGTTGCCATGTTTGTTATTCTAGCTTTATTTTTTTCTTTCTTTAACTTTCATCTTTTGGATTAATTACCCTGTTGTCGTTCTGATATATCTTAAATATTGCTGATGACTTGCTAATTAAACTATGACTGATGAATCAATCAATCATATAAAATTATTCCTTTCAGACAAATGTATAATTTGTAGTAGGGGACTGTCAGGAGGGATCTTAAATGAGAAATTGAACAAAATTGTCGGATATCAGATATAAAATATTTTTAGATCGCCGAGTTAAAGTTGCGGTTACGGAAAGTTTTGTCGCCAGTTGGCGTCTCTTGTTCGTCAGTCGTGAACTTTTCATTAAAAATCTCTCAGAAAAGGGGAATTTACGGCCAAATTTATTCACAATGGTCCTTAGATGGCCCCTTCAATAATTGTAACCTGTAGTTCTTCATTTTACCAAGTCAGTTGTAAGTGGAAAAATGGGAACATTGCAAGCGAAAAAAATATACCAAATAAAAACAAACATCTGAAACCGCAAGGACAGATGTAATCAAATTTAGTCACTGTAACACTTGATTAACACCTTAAAATAGTGAAAAGCGAGTCTTCACGCCATCTAAAAGTCCAAAACCACCTAACGAAGGCTTGCATAGGACCTTAATTGAAACCATTTAAAGAATGTCTGAATTTACTGGACTTTCATTACCAAATTAAGACATAATATGGTCTCCACCTAACAAGTGACTTGTATGTTTACACCTCATCGAAGATGGCTGCTAGTGGGGAACATAGAATAATTCTGAAATAGATTCAAAGATATTTGTGGAAATTCGAAAGGAATCTTTACCAAATATACACCAAATATTCGTTATCGCTTACTATACAACTAGGACATGTCCTTTTAGAATTGTATAGAGTTAGTTGAAAATATGGCTGCTACAGCCTAATATTAGCTAGAATGTCAGCTTGATTAAAACAACTGAAAGCCAGGTAAGTAAGGCTACGAGGCTCTACTTAAGTAACATGTATATCCATGATCTCATTGAAGCAACTGAACTTCATGAACTTGGGATCTTGGGTTCCTTTGTGGTGGCTAGTAGCATTGATTTTTCAACCAACAGAACTCTTTAGAAACTTCCTACTTGCAGGAAAAATTCTTTCCGTTGAGCCTACCCCTTTGGAAAATATAATTACCCCAATGTCATAATAAGCGGTGAATTTTGGTCAGCTTGAAACGTGCTTGAAGGAGTAACCTTTCATGAGCAGCTTTAGAATGAAATAATATGGAAAGTCATAATCCAAATATTCTGAAAGAAATGCTTATTACCTAAAGTATCGTTATCTGTGGCAAGGGAATCTGGCATAAAGAAATTGGATCTCCGACTACAAAAGCGTCCAACTTTGAAGAACGTCATTCTGGTTCGCGTACATGAGATGTTCAGCTTTTTTGTAACAAGCTGTCTTTGAATGGGTGGTGACTAATTCACTCTGTTGTTTAATATAGTATTTCGACAATCAAGTATCTTACTCCATTTTCCATTACCTGAGTCGGTCTTACAGGTCTCCGGCTACTGAGCTGCGGGGCGCGTCCCAGATTGAGGAATGCCTTTTGTATGTGTGGTAGTAAGGTCATATTACAGAAAGCATGACCGCGAGCCATTGTAGTGAAGCTGTTTGGAGAAATGCCACGCTCCATGCAGTATAATGACCCCTTCTATATTTCTCGAAAGAGAGCAGGTGCACGCACTAGGTGTCTTATAGAAGATAACTTACCCTACTCATTTCTTCCTTTCAAGTGGCAATCAAAACTTGTTGCCCTGAAATTGATTGACTTGTTCTCTTGATATAACTCAAAGTATTGCTGATTGGACGTTAAACTCTAATTAGTAGCAACATGAATATGTCTACATGAACTCCTCGGAAGTATGACCGGTCGCGTCAACGGTTAGCGTTTCCTTCTATNTATATTAATATTTTATGTATTTATTAAAATTGTTCAATAAACCCAACAGTTCTCGCCACAATATAGCTGAAATATTGCTGAAGTTGGCGTAAAACACCAATCAATCAATCAATCAATCAATCGACGCGAATACTTTGGTTTTTGAAGTGTCCAATGTAAAAAGCATTGCCGTTATCAAATATGAAAGGCCCTGAGACAGAAAATAACCCCCTCCTAAAATGTTGTAAAACAAAATCTATTGCTATAATGTTACTGATTCCAATGTGAAAATTTTACATTCCTTAATTTATTAGGGGTCATATTACTCTGGGAAGTTCACACTAGGATGGAATTATTTAACTGGATTACATATCCCATGCCCGGTCTCTAAATCGGTTTTCAGACGCTCTTGCAACTAAGCTGCAGGGCGCGTCCCCAGTAAGGGGATTAGGGAATGCCTCGTCTATACGGGGTACTCAGGTCATAATATGGAAAGCCTGGAATTGAACTATAGTAGCTAAACTGTGTAGACACCTTCTATTGTTCTCTAATGAGAACAGAAGCACTGGCTGTGGTATAAAAAGCTTTATTTCCTGCCCATGCCCATTTCTCCACTTTTCCAGTGGCAATCAAAACTCGTTGTCCTTCCAGTTTTATTCATTTTCTTTCATTTTTTTCTTCTGAATTGAAACCTCTTACTTATCAATCCATATCCCATGTGCCCGTAAGGTTTAATTCTGAAACAATTATGCATACTTATGTCCCCCATAAGTTTTAAATATATGTATGTCCCCATAGGTTTAAACATAAGTAAAATTAGAATTGTAAGTAAGATTAACTTTTTATATAACGAGAGAAATAACCAATGGGAATCTTGGTTTAAGAAGTTGGACCATGATCTCTTCACGCTAGCCTGTGTGAAACTTCTGCAAAACCATCCTTAACAGAAACTTCAAGTAAAACATGTTCATTCATTTACAATCATAAACATTCATTTGGAGGTACTCAGATGTGAAATATCATACCAATGTCAAATTCTCCCTTTCTAGCTTTACCCCAATTTTTTTGCCGCATGACCTGTCCAATATTCACGTTTTATAAAACAAAAACGCGTTATCCTCCTATTGCACACTACACGTAAAGCTTGATTCTATTAAGGCAAATGAAAAACAACCAAAGAAACATTTTTTTCTTATCTTGAGATAGATTATCTAGAACGTCCTCAAAAGACTAGTTAATACAATTTGTCCTTACGACAAAGAAATATTACATTTATGGTGTTCTAATCTTCAAAACATTTCTAGATCTAATGAAATTTCCCATTGAATTTCAATGGGATCGGTTCCGGCTACAGAGCTGATGGGCGCGTTCCCTAAGGATTTGATAGAGGAATGCCCTGTCTATGCGGGGTAGTCAGGTAATAATACGGAAAACCTGACCGTTAACCATTGTAGCCAAACTATGTAGAGAAACGCCACGCTTGATGCAGTATAAAGAACCGTTCTTTATTTCTTTAAGCAGAGCAGACGAACTTGGCGTCGCTTAGAAGGCTAAATTTCCTGTTCCTGTCCATTTCGTCTTTGCTCCACTTGTGCCTTCCACCTTTTTCATCCTCTAGTTTTTTTTTTTAATTCATTAACTTGTACTTGTCCTGTTATAGCTGAAATATTGCTCACTGGACGGACGTGACACTCTTATCAGTTTATGTTTCCTAAAAATTTAATTTGTCAAGTTTTGCTACACTGGTTGTCGTTCATTGAATATGAACGTTTAGTAATGAAGATAAATTTGCATTCTTTATGACTTGTGACGAAACTGATATTCTTTCAAAATTAGTCTTTTACGTTAATAAATGTGTACAGCTACGTGATTCATCGGAGGGAAAGTATAAATGAAATTAGAGTGAAGATTATAATTACTAGAAAAAAGAAGGGAAACGGGGAATGTGTCAAAGAGACAACGACCCAAAGGGGAGTAATAACAACTCAAAGCCACCATAAGAAACCCCACACCCAACGACAGGTCGGAGTCGGTCCCTGAATAAAGAGTAATCAAGTTCAGCGAAATAAACGTCACTGTGTTGAAAACGTTAGGTGACACCTAGATGCTTTGTTTTGGGTCGTTTTGACCTGGATATGGGATGTTGTCTCCTTGACATTTACCCCATTTCCTCTCTTTTTCATATCATCCTAGACTCCTATAGACATAAAGTGAACTAACTAGCACACAAAGGCTTAATAAATTTCCTGGCTAAGGACAGGCGCAAACCTGCTGCGGCGGGGTAAAACAAGTTTTATTGGACCAAAACCTTCCCCCTATAGCCAAAGTGATAAATAAAAAAATTACTACTTTATTATTATTTTTTGTATTCTCATTGTATTATGTGTCTCGTGTCCGTCCTATCGTGTGAGTTATGTTTATTGTTTTGTCAGAATGTATATCAGTGATAATCCTTTTTCCCACTTCTCCGGCATATGGCGTATACATTTCACAACTCATTCGATATTGCCGTGCCTGTAGTTTGTACAGCGATTTTGTCAACAGAGCGAAATAACTGTCGCTAAAACTTATACATCAAGGGTATGTTCAGTCACTGTTGCAAGTTTTACGGTCGTCACCACGATTTGACAGACCATTAAAATGTTTCTGTTTCACAAATGGGAACAGATATCTTTGGGTAGATCCAGAGTTTTTTACCGGACTAACACCGACTGTGTCAAAATCAGCTGTATACTGAGGGTACATAACTTAATTTGTCAGTTGGTAATGGGTCTGGAGCTGGCATGTCAGTTAACTGCTAGTAGTCTCTTGTGATTTCATGTTTATGTCCGTATATTTAGTTCTTTCAGTTTCATTTTTCACAGTTGACTCAGTCCTGTTGCCAACTGAATTTTACTGTTGTTACGATCGTTTTTTTATTTATCACATTGGCTATAAGGGGAAGGTTTGGGCCCAATAAAACTAGTTTAACCCCGCCGCAGCAGGTTTGCGCCTGTCCTAAGTCAGGAAATTTATTAAGCCTTTGTGTGTCTTGTCTGTTTTCTAGTTAGTTCACTTTATGTCTATCGGAGTCTAGGAAGATACTTATTTCGCTGAACTTGATTACTCTTTTATTTAGGGGCCAACTCCGACCTACCGTTGGATGTGGGGTTTCCTCACCGTTCATTGAAGATCTTATGGTGGCTTTTAGTTGTTATTGCTCCCCTTAGGGTCGTTGTCTCTTTGACACATTCCCCGTTTCCCTTCTTTTTCTTATTTTCACCGGCAGTGTGACGGGTGCCACGCGTGGAGCAGATCATGCTTACCCTTCCGGAGCACCTGATGATACCTCAGTTTTTATAGGGTTCACACTGCTAGTGCTTTAGTTTTGTGGCGTTTTTGTTTATTTTATTTTTTTGTTATGTCTTTGTTATACTGTCTCATTCGTGTTGCTATGAATTGCCGTGATTTTGGATTTATGATTTTAGAATTTCCCCTTTCCTTGTTCTTGCTTCGGTATTCGTTTGCCGATATGTTGTACTGGATTTTATACTAAATTAATTTACTGTCTCGCTTGAATAAACCACATGGTTTCATCAATGGTTTGTTTATTATACAATTTGAAGCAGGAAAATTGAGAGGAAGGAAATAAAAAACCTATTAATCAAAATATTTAATTTTCAGTGAGTGAAACCATATTGATCAAATACATCTCAGGAGTATCTTTAATTTTTCATCCCTCCATACGAAAGAAAAAAAACATCTGTCAAATGATGTCAGAAACATTTAAACAGATGCGTGGAGCAGATCATGCTTACCCTTCCGGAGCACCTGATGATACCTCAGTTTTTATAGGGGTTCACACTGCTAGTGCTTAAGTTGTGTGGCGTTCTTGTTCATTTTTGTTTTGTTTTGTCATACTGTCTCAATTCGTGTTGGATGTGAATGGCCATGATTTGCCGTGATTTTTGGATTTATGATTTTAGAATTCCCTATTTCCTCGTTCTTGCTTCGGTATTCGTTTGCCGATGTATTGTATTATTAATCAAAGTTTTTTCAACAAATATACGAATTACTGATTGCTGTAATAAGAATCAAATGTATCAAACTTTGTCCCATTTACAAAAGGTAATTGTAGAAAAATACCAAGCTGCATATGATAATAATCTTTTTTGCAAATTTTATCATTCAGGGTCAAGCAAAACATACAGTAATACAAACTGCACTTATCATTAGGAGTATAAAGGTAAGTCAAGACTCCATATCCCTTTATTTGTTCATTTTATATGGAAGTACTGGACCCAACAGTAATGTTAAAGTTTCTTCAAAAGTACAAATTACCGGTAAATGTGTTGAATCTGGATAGAGAAGGATATGGGGATAGGTTTTCAAATGTTGGGAAACTTAATTTAATGTTTTCTGGTAAATCAGATAGGTTTTATTCGTCTACCTTACAATTCAATAGAAAAAAACACTCCTCTTCCAATACATTGGAACTCTAGTATATTCTTTTTTGACGAGTGAAATATTTATAGCGACCAGAATGGTCACTGTGTCGTGAATTTATTTCTTTCAGCATAGGAATTTTGCAAATGCATAAAATTTTCTCGAAAACTATTTTAACAGGTCACTTGTTATATACATCATTAAAACATATTTAATTCAAATGTATTTTCATTCAGTTAGACCGCCGTGCGCGGTCCCGGCTGAAGAATAGGCCCGCAGCATCCTCTGAGCTTGGAGTATGAGCCATCCTAACAGAGGACCCCGAGGGAACCCCGGGATATAGAAATAGGACCCAGTATCTCCGGCTTGCGGGGTGTGACCCCTCCTAAACGGAGGCTGACCCCGAGGGTCCCGGGATATAGAAATAGGACCAATTCCGTGGTTGTGCGGGATTAATAAATACACAACCCATCTTTCGGATGGGATGTAAACTCAGGTCCACGTGTTGGAAGAAATGCCACGCTTCCTGCACGTTAAAGAACCCTTGTAGCAAGCTCTTTTTGGGGTGGTCCGTAGGTGATCGGCTACAAGGCTAAATTCCCCGCCCTTGACGATTTCACCCTACTTTTCCAGTGGCAGTCAGAATTTCCCGTCCCATGGCCATTTCCATATCCCAAAGTGAATATTTATCAACAAACTTGTTCTCGTCTTGATATAGCTGAAATATTGCTGAGTAGACGTTAAACAATATTCAATCAATCAATCAATCATTCAGTTAGATGATAGATTCAGCCATTGAACCTGCCACTTGAATTTTGACTTATTTTCTAGGTGTTTGTCAAAATTCGTTTTGTTGGTCATCCAGAATCAAAATAAACTAACTGCCATTTGGATGGGCAAGTGTTTATAAACTCGCAACAAAGAATTTTCGTTCTCGATGTCCTAAGAATAGCAAAATCTTCTCAAACAGTGTAAAATAGCAAAAAGTGGACACAAAAAGACTATTTACAGCAATTTGCAACTGCTAATAAGTCAGAAAACATAAACGTGTGGTATACATTAGTTTTATTTCTGGGAAGTACACGTACCAGAAACCCCCTACACTAATTAGGACAAAATTTGAGAATATCCTGAATCTAGCACATTACAGGAACAAAGTTCACGCTCTAATGACCAAAATACACAAGTATTTCTCGGGACCTATATTATTTTTCATTTAACTTTTTTTTTATTCATCTGAGTATGAGGAAAGTTTTCTTCGAATTTGCATATATATATTTCTGTAACGATTTTGTTTAGTTTCACTCATAAGAACAATAATTTTACTTTTCAAAAGGTTCATTAAAATTTTTTAATATTTAGATCAAATTCTTTGAAAATATTCCTGGCAAAAGAATACCTAGAATATACACCTTCATCGTGTTAACTTTTATTTACTTTCAATGCCCGGCAATAAGTGAACTAATTTCATCTGGTTTTTGTTTCAATCTAAATTAGAATTTAATTAGGTTGAGTTTTTTATAGAAGAAAAAAATGGGAGTCATAAAATTATTTTGCAGAATTTAATATTAGATGTTTTATAATGAGACGATAACTTGTCACAAATTTATTATTGTTCGTGGATCTTCTAATTCTGTATACAGGCAAATAATCATCCACTTACCATATTTCAGAACTGTATATCAAATTGGTTTGATTAGCGTGTCGCATATGTGTCGGTTATTAAATTCATAATTATTGCCAATCTTATGTATTGTGAGCAACTGCATCCATGTACGGTTCTATATATTTACATGAATTTGTATGGTCAGAACAGACTCGTTTAGCTGTCATTGCTATAACAGGCATTACAAGAACGGTCAGAATTCTAATACCTGCGCTCGACTGTAGGACCAAAAAAACAGTTAGTTTTTTAAAGCTGTTTTAAGTTAACTCTGCTGTCCAAGACGCTATGTCTGTAACCCCTGTATACTTTCGATGCCATATCATGTATCATAATAATTAATTTGTAGAAATTCTGACTCATTAATTTTAATGTAAATATGTATTATATGTAAAGGATTTGTAATAAACAGTACCATGCAATGTAGTAAGACCACACTGTAGCTGAAAATACTATTCATTTTGTAGTTCTCTACAATAATCAGATGCTTGTAACGAACGAATAACTTGTACAAAATGCAAATATAAAAACAAATAGTTACTTGATAAATTACACTGAACGGGAGTCTTTATAATTAATTAATAAACGTAATATTTGTCCCATGGAAGTCAATTTTAGATTTATAATTGCTGTTGCGTGCATTATAAAACAATTTAACTTTTCTTCTTTCGTTTACTTACTAGATAAAAGTCATCAGATCAGACTTTGAAATTTAATGAACTTTGCGTTGAATTTTACAATTTGTAATTAATCTTGGCACAGTCATTATAATTGTTAAAGACGAACACACTTGTGGTATGTATGAAATAAATTGGGGACAATTAATTTGGTAATTATTAGCTTGAGACAGAACGGATTACAATTTAAAGAACTGCATGTATTCAATTTTAACTGCATTTACAAAGAGAAATTTTGCAACATCGTATCTAAGCAAGAAATATGTTTTTGATAAAAACAGTTTTTGTTGGTATTCATCACATTTGGGACAATAAGTTGGTATGTGTCTGCTTAAGACAAGTGCTTGACTAAATAAAAATTTATTATATTAAATATTTATATAACCGAAAGTCTCACACGTTCATATTTAAATGTACTAAAAAGTATTTGATAACTTTTTTTCTTTTAATATTAATTGTAATAATTTGTAATAATATAACACCAGAATTTGAGTTTTTAACCGCGTTTTCCATTGGAACCCGGTTATCAGAATATTTAAATGGAGGGCGGGCGGCTGCCAAATAGGTACATCAATTGTCCGGAGCTAATCTCCTACAGTTTTCGAGGTAGAAAGTTTATCAATTGTAAATACATCAAAGGTATGCATGTCACTTTGCTTTTGATTTCTGGTAATTTATGTCAAATTTACCAGTTGTTTAAGTTATTTTTACGTCAAATATCTGCTAATAGGGCACCCCTAATAAGATATACCCGGTTGACCTCTGGATATGATATCTTTTCCATGTAAAAGAAAACCCGGTTTGCTGTCACATTGACAGCTTTCCTCTTGTTGTTTACTTAACTCGCGTTTGTTAATCTGACCAATTAATGTATGCATTTACTGTGACCTCTATGCTGACTATTGACGTTCCAAAACTTGTGAGAAGCTGTGTAAGTATTTAAAACAAGAACTGTATTTTTTTTTAATTTCAAGAAACTATTCATATGCCACATGTCTAGAAAATGATGTCAAAATACCGTGTTCTGTATACTTCATAATTATGATTATTTTATTTAATTTCGCATAGGATTTTGAACAAAAATGACAGTTGACAATATTTTACATTGATAATGCAGATTGTCGAGATTTTAAAAATATGCATTTCTGGCTTTTGAATCGGTTTTAAGGTGCTCCAACAGAATCACCTAGCGCGTCTCCGGAAGGTTGGGGGAATGTTCTGTCTAAAATTAGCAGCAACTGAATCGGTTTTCATTTGTTCCGGTTACATAGTTGGCGACCATGTCCCAAGCAGGTGAATAGTGAAATGCCCGGTGTATGTGGGATAGTCATCTCAAAATACGGAAAGCCTGACTTCGAACCATTGTAGCCAAATTGTGGGGAGAAACGCTACGCTAAATGGAATAAAGAGGCCCCTTCTATACTGCTCGTTCAAAAGCAGACTTGCTACGGGTCGTATAGAAGGCCAAGTTTCCAACCCCTATCTATTGCTCCCATTTTCTAATTGCAATAAAAACTCGTTACCAAAATTGCCCATTATTTTCTTCTTTTGCATAAAATTTTTGGAAATGATTAATCTCGTTTTCGTCCTGATGTAGCTGAAATATTGCACAAACTAGTCAACAAACCTGTGAAGAATCGTAGAAAAACTGCGTAGAAAGATTCCACATCCCGTGCAATATACAGAACTCTGGTCTTTTAAGAGGCTAAAATTTCTGCGCCTACCCATGTCTCTAATTTTCAAGTTGCATTTCTATTAAACTTTTGAATTGATAAGCTGTAAGTTGTTTAAATACACCTGAAGCAATTGCTACCTAAACAAGCATTATGACACACTATAGTATTTTCGAAATTCTGGCATTTTATTCTTAATATTCTGAAATATTGTAAATACAAATGTAATGCCAACATCTCTATTTTATCATACCCCCCGCAAACGAAGTTTGGGGGTATATAGGAATCACCATGTCTGTCTGTCCGTCCGTCCCCTTTCGTGTCCGGAGCATTGCTTTTGTACCGTAGCACCTAGGATTATCAAACTTGATGTGTCGCGTACCAAAGTTAGGTCACTGTGACCTTGACTTTGACCTTTTACCCTTATGATAGTAAAACCATGTGCATTTCGTGTCCGGAGCAGAACTTTTGTACCGTAGCACCTAGGATTATCAAAATTGGTGTGTGGATGCATCATCGGAAGGCGATTTGTCACGTACCAAATTTAAGTCACTATGACCTTGACTTTGACCTTTATGATAGTAAAACCATGTGCAATTCGTGTCCGGAGCAGAGCTTTTGTACCGTAGCACCTAGGATTATCAAACTCGATGTGTGGATGCATCATGGGAAGGCGATGTGTCGCGTACCAAATTTAGTTCGCTGTGACCTTGACTTTGGACTTTTATGATAGTAAAACCATGTGTATTTCGTTTCCGGAGCAGAACTTTTGTACCATAGCACCTAGGATTATCAAACTTGGCGCATGGATGCATCATGGGAAGGCGATGAATCGCGTACTAAATTAAGTTCACTGTAACCTTGACTTTGAACTTTGACCTTTATGATAGGAAGACCATATGCATTTTGTGTCAGGAGCATAACTTTTGTACTGTAGCACCTAGGATTATCAAACTTGATTTTTGGATGCATCATGGGAAGGCGATGTGTCACATACTAAACTTAGACCTTGACTTTAGTAATGAAAAAAAAAACGTGCACATGCTGATGGAAGCAGAACTTTTGTAGCATTGCACCTAGGGTTATTAGCTGGGTACTTAGATGCATCATGGGAAGTTGACGTGTGATGTAGTAAATGTAGGTCACTGTGACCTTGACTCTGACATTCATAATATTAAACTCTTGTTCATTTTGTGTCCAGAGCTTGGTTAAATTGGCCCTGTATCCACCTTGCCTTGAAATGCCTTGGTACTCAAATGCAGATAAGGAGGTATAAGTCTGGCTTTTTACCGACAGCTCTAGTTATACCGAGTGTTCTTGCAATTATCTCGATGAGTGTCCTGTGGGTTTTTTTTATATTATGTGATTGTCGTACGCCTGTTAGACTTTTTGTCCGGCAATGGATGACAACAGTTGTAGGAAAACTGCCAGTTATTAAATGTTTGTTGAAGATCCTGCATCCATGAGTCAAAAATCATAGATGAGGCATTGCTCGACATCTGGAAATGAATTCTTCTAAAACTGGTACTAGTTGCCGTTTTGAACTTTTTTTGCGGTATGACTAAAGCCCATTGTTGAAGGCCATATTTGGACTTAAGGACGAAGAACATCAATAAAAGCGGAATACCATAGCTGTGTGTTACATGTACCATGTATTTGTAGCGACTTTGTCTCATGTGCATTTTCTCATATTCTTCCTTTATTTATTATGATTAAAGTATACTTAATCCCCCCTCCAAATTTGAAACAATAAATGCCTTTCTATGTATTAAAAAAACTACCTCACCGATAGGTTGCATGTGATACGTTTTGTCAAACCGTGAGTTTCGAGTTCGTGGCGTTTTTTATGAGAAGGCAGAAATTTAAATGTATTGTGATCGTTTGTAACACATCGTCGATAAGCCTTACATCAGCCACTTTGAAACGAATAATGTGTAACTTGTCAGAAATAAAAGAGAGGGAATACACTTTGATCGATTTAAAATGTTAATAAACCTCACGTGACCATAAGAGTCATGTAAAATGTCATCAAATGACCCCAATAGCTTTGGATCATCAAAAACATTTCTCTGTCTGTTTATTTTGATGGTCCAAGTCTTCGGTCGGGCGTAATACAATATATAAAATTATGTAGCAATATTCTAGTATTTATAGAGCGGCATAGGAAACAGTGACGTCATGCTGTCAGAAAGAGTAGTATTATTATCAGATACGGTGATCTGGAAAATTGAGTATTTAAACAATGATACACATTTACTTACCCTTTTTTTGCATCACACGTGTGATTAAATCGGACTATGACAGATCAGTGTAAACAATTGTTACACGTGTAAATGTGTCCTGAGGTCACATGAATACGACAAATAATGAGTTATTATTTCAGCAATTAATAAGGACAATCCGTGCAGAATTATTTTGAATGGTGGTCTGATATGGATAGTGGAACTTTCAGTTAAATGAAATTAACAATGAACGGATATGGAGTAAAATGAAATTAACAATGAAGGGATAGTGAGTAAATGCAAAAGAGACAAAGACTCTACAAATAGATGGCGAAACTAAGCTTTGATTGTTGTTCTTCATCTTAAAGTCACCATGAGGCCTTCAACAATTAGCTTTACTCATGCCTCATAGTAAATTCAAGACGTCCCCTAGCACCGATTTGAGCGAAATTCATTGCTAGAGGTCGGGAAACGCTACATCCATGTCGTTCATGTATGTGGGATCATCAGCAAACATATAATTGACTGCCATAGTGTTATTACGGTCGCCGTCATCCGTTGCCCGACAAAAAGACTCGAAACGATCACATTTAAACAACCACAGTGCACTCATCGAGCCAAATGTAAGAAAACTTGGCATAATAAAATCATAAGACGTGGACACAATAAACAGGTGGTCAGAAAATCTTACTCGGCATTGAAAACCAAATAAAAAAACCGAAATGTTAGGAAATATGTTTTTCTTACATATTTGTCACGATTTTGGCCTTTGGGCTACAATTGAAGGTCACTTCTTTTCTTACTGTTTAATATGATGTGTTGGTTGACTAAACTATCTGTAACAGTTTGAGAGTATTACATTAAACACACATTTTGAAAAGCGTCAAAGGCAATAAATATGCAGGGAGGCATCGAAAAGGTTCGGTACAATGAAACAGATTTAGCCCTTGATATGATGAACATTCTTGCAAGTATACAAATGTACTTTATCAGCCATCTATTACGGTTTTGAGTTTATTTTCTCGCAAGGTCAAAGGTGACATTTGACCTTGACATTGTTTGATTACATTATGTCACTTATGCGCCAGTTCTTTAACACTTACAGTTTCCTAGAAAAATCTTTCGGGGAAAGATAACCCGAAAAACCATACCATACGGTAACAATTTTTTGCCATTACCTAAGGAATATTTTCCATTACACTAAATCGGCTATCTATGACAGTTTTACGAGTTTTTCACTCAAAAGGAGAACTCTGTAAATGAAAATAAATTTGCTGTGTATACTTTTGGTGATCCTTCAAAAGGTTTTCCGTGCAGAGGCCATACGGAATAATAATAACAGTAATCAGACGAACTACTATAAGGTCCTTCTCCTGAAAAAAGTTTTTACTTATACTAAAAATACACAATGGATATTTTATCAAATCTCCTGATTTGTGAATGAAATTTCGTGAGGAATAAGGTTTTTAAAAAAATGAACAATTATTCTTCGACTTTCTGAAATTGAAAACTGTTGATAATCTAAGATTTGTTCCTCTTGCCTTTTCCAAGTGTAATTTCAGTTTTCATTGAATAAGTAGAAAAATATTGAGGNCAACACATAGTTTTATCCTCAACAGTGATGATCGACCTGAATGTATTCCATGCAATTGTCCTTATACAATTCAACATGTTTTAATTGAATGTGTAGATGTTGCCGATATCAAGCGTGATTTTTAATCAGCTCATTGTCTTAAAGACCTATTTACAAACGTCGCTGGCGACAAAATCGTTCAATTTTTAAATGGTATCAATTTATTTAGTAAGATTTAAATGGATCAATTTTAAACAAGTTTCTAATTTCTAATATTGTTATTGTTAAACCAAAAAATTACTATTATGTTTTTTAACATTTTACACATCTGTTTTACTTGTATAAAGCTATATGGTTTTATATTAATATTTTATGTATTTATTAAAATTGTTCAATAAACCAAACAGTTCTCGCCACAATATAGCTGAAATATTGCTGAAGTTGGCGTAAAACATCAATCAATCAATCCATTACACTGAATCGGCTATCTATGACAGTTTTACGAATTTTTCACTCAAAAGGAGAACTCTGTAAATGAAAATAAATTTGCTGTGTATTCTTTTGGTGATCCTTCAAAAGGTTTTCCGTACAGAGGCCATACGGAATAATAATAACAGTAATCAGACGAACTACTATAAGGTCCTTTATCTATGACAGTTTTACGAGTTTTTCACTCAAAAGGAGAACTCTGAAATGAAAATAAATTTGCTGTGTATTCTTTTGGTGATCCTTCAAAAGGTTTTCCGTACAGAGGCCATACGGAATAATAATAACAGTAATCAGACGAACTACTATAAGGTCCTTCTCCTGAAAAAAGTTCTTACTTATACTAAAAATACACAATGGATATTTTATCAAATCTCCTGATTTGTGAATGAAATTTCGTGAGGAATAAGGTTTTCAAAAAAAATGAACAATTATTCTTCGACTTTCTGAAATTGAAAACTGTTGATAATCTAAGATTTGTTCCTCTTGCCTTTTCCAAGTGTAATTTCAGTTTTCATTGAATAAGACAGAAAAATATTGAGGGAAAATAAAGAGCATCTTCCATTTGGTTCAAAATCTTATATTTCATTTTGGGTCTTAAACAAGACCACCCTATTTGAAATTCAAAACAGAAAATCTAGCATCACTCTTTTTATGGGGTTGTTGGCTTTTGTGTAATTTTAGTTCTGTAAAGCTTGGTGGTTTTCATTTATTGTTACCCATTAGTTTGTACAATAAACGTCTTCGCTTTTATATCCGTGCACAAGAAAATACATTTTAGCGGAAGACCGGGATAATTATTTATTTTATTTAATTTATATTTTTCTTCGAAAGCAAAACTTATACTTTACGGGAAATTGTGTCTAAAAATTAATGTTATCAGATGTTGGTAAGGTCAGTTATCCCAATCCATTGTGTGTTTTCGTAAGGCCAGGTATCCCAATCAGTTGAGTATTTTTGTACTGCGACATGTTTAGTTTCCGGATAAATATACATGTATTTTTGTATTAAAATCTAGGCCCAATGTTCCAATTTAAACAACCGCCTTGTTTGGTACCTCGAATCGAACGGTCTTCTGTCGAACATCCAAAATGGAGTTCGACAAGGTCGTACAACAATAGACCATCTAGTTCGATTCGAAACATTTATCAGAAATGCATTTTTAAAGAAAGAACATGCAGTGTCTATCTTTTTCGATATTGAAAAAGCATATGACACAACATGGAAATATGGAATTTTAAAAGATCTTTTTGATATGGGGTTGAGAGGAAGCTTACCTAATTTTATTGAGAATTTTCTCAAGGATCGTGAGTTCAATGTTAGAGTCAACTCTACATTTTCTGACTCGTTTGAACAAGAGATGGGTGTTCCACAAGGAAGTATCCTCTCTGTCACACTATTTAGTATTAAAATAAATAGTTTGGCCCAGGTTTTAAAAGATAATATTGATGGATCTCTTTATGTAGATGATTTTCTGATTTGCTATCATGGCAAAAACATGAATAACATAGAACGCCAGTTGCAATTATGTCTAAACAGAATCGAAAAATGGGCAGTTGAAAATGGTTTTAAATCTCAAGCTCGAAAACAGTCGGGATGCATTTTTGTTGTAAGCGGAAAATGCATCCAGACCCAGAGCTTAAACTATACAATAACCCTATAACTATTGTAAAAGAGGCCAAGTTCCTTGGTTTAATCTTTGACAGTAAACTTTCCTTTCTCCCCCATATCAAAATGCTTAAAAACAAATGCCTCAAGGCATTAGATATTTTAAAAGTTGTGTCTTTTACCGACTGGGGTGCGGATAGCACTGTTTTATTAAATTTATATCGATCGTTGATTCGATCAAAACTAGATTATGGATGTTTTATTTACGGTTCCGCCCGTAAATCATACATTAAATTACTAGACACCGTTCACCACCAAGGTTTGCGTCTTTCATTAGGTGCGTTTAGAACTTCTCCTGTGGAGAGTCTGTATGCTGCAGCTAATGAACCATCCTTGGAAGACAGACGTATTAAACTTGGTTTACANATTTGCACAATCCGGTAAGAGTATCTATAGATGTATATTTCCTTGTTTCATTGATTCTGATTGACAAAGTAGGTGTTGCCTAAGATACTTTTTGCCAATATTTTCTTTTGTATTCGGGCAGTAGCAAATGCTGAAAAATATTTGCTTCATGAGATGAAAGGAAACTCATACAAATTACCGATAAAGAAATTTATCCACAGAAAATATGGCGCTTACTCAGACTGTTGTCATATTTGCTAGATGGCTAGATGGCTCTGTTGTTCAACTTGTCGTTTAATTAAAAGGACCATTGTTACGGCCTCCCATTGATTCCTATGTTAAATTCTGTGATTTCAAAAATTCACATAAAATAGAAATGAATTTTCCCAGGTGCAGAACCTTGTTATTCCATTTAAAGATCACCAACACGATAAAATAAATACATTTAAACCATATGTTGTGTACCAAAGAAGAAAATTCAATAGAAACGTTCCGGTTAATTGTGTCGATAGTTGCAACAGAGAATATTCGGTTTTTGGTCGTATTTCATTCGATCCGTTCTAACTTGTTACGCAACTTAAACATGTTTTTCAACTGTTCGTTGCTTTCCATCATTCACCTAGTAATATTCTATGCTCTTGTTGATTATAGCATGTATCAATTGGCTGGAGTCAGCACAATTTAAAAGATGCTGTTCGTGAAGAAATCAGGCAGATCCTATATTACGACTGGCACCTGGTAAAACTGATCCCATAAAATTTTTGTCAAAACATATATGCAAATTGTCCATATCTTTCATGGATGGCTCAAATGATGATTTTTTTAATTCCTAAACAGATCAACTAAATTTTGTACAAATCAAGGAGCT
>MJUU01065785.1:46238-58349 GCA_002080025.1 Modiolus philippinarum
TTTTTTTTATGAAGATCTTGAACAAATTATTTATTTTCACCAAATGTCACATAAAATGATTTATTTGTATTTTCAATAAAAGTTTTATTCTTCAAATCACCCTTTAATTATTTATTTCCATGTCAAGTACATGCAGGGTTATAATATCTATTTTCACGGGCACTAAGATTAAGTTATTTATTTACAAAATCGCTCAACACCCTCCCCAACTCCTTCCGCATTTCCCTAAAAATCCAAAAGTAGTCTTCTTAGTTACATTGAACGTTTTTTATTATCATAATAACCTATTTTTTTTTACGTAATAACACCACGTTATTCAAGATTTCAAAAGGAATTTGTCCTTTTGAATGCAACGTAGACACCTTAAAATATAAAATTCGTAATTATAAATAGAACGGGTCATAGCGCGGACCTCCAAGAGAGCACCATATCAACTAGTTTAATTAAGAATCAATACATCGTATAATTACCCTTATATTAATTAGAATTTTAATCATTTTTGTTGATCTGTATAGAAATTTCCAAGAAATTTGTCGAACGCATCCTTTCTTATTTGTCGGCTAGCGGTTATTGTCGGCTGTTATTGTGGGCTAGCTTCACACTAGTTACTTAGGTAAATATATTTTGATAGCTTGGTCCATACGTATTTATGTATTAGTGTATTGGAAATGGATAACGCTGCATGTTGACGGAGCTCGAACTATTTTGTCATTCGTTGATTGTGGTTTGTTGCTTGCAGAAATCGTATGCGAAATGTAAAAGTCTATGTAAAAATTAGAATTGCAGAATGATAATTTTTTTTTGTATCCGACATGATATAGGAAGTATCCTTTTCTGCTCACAAATATAGTCGTAAATTTGTTTATGGCATCGAAGAAGTCTTCGTTTTGTCGGGGTAAAATATCGAAAAATAAAATGGGGAAATTAAAGCCAATTTGGTATAAATTTTCATCACGATAAATGCGTAACAAATTTGTAATGTTTATGCCCCCGCCGCTAGGCTGTCGGGGCATTAAGGGTTACCCTGATCCGTACGTCCATCTTTTTGGTTTCCGGATGATAACTTGAGTATCCTGCATCGGATCAAAACCAAACTTGGTCACATGCTTACTTATCATCAAAGACAGAAACCTATTGGTTTCTTGGTTGGTACACCCGAAGGTCAAGGTCACAGTTACTACTAAAAATAGACTAAAATTTCAATAATATTTTGGTTTCCGGATGATAACTTGAATATCCTGCATCGTATCAAAACTAAAACTTGGTCATATGCTTACTTATCACCTAAGACAGAACGCTATCGATTTCCAGGACGGTACCCCAGAGGTCAAGGTCACATTTGCTAAAAATATACTAAAATTTTTTCAAAATTTTGGTTTCCCTATGATAAATTGAGTATCCTGCATCGGATCAAAACCAAACTTGGACATATGCTTACTTATCTCCCACGACAGAACCCTATTAATTTCTGGGTTGGTACCCCCAAGGTCAAGGTTACAGTTGCTAAAAATAGACTAAAGTGTCTTCAAAATTTTGGTTTCCGGATGATAACTTGTGTATCTTGCATAGGATCAAACCAAGCTTGGTCACATGCCTGCTTATCACCTAAGATAGAACGCTTTTGTTTTCAGGGTTGGTACCCTCAAAGTCAAGGTCACAGTTGCCAACAATAGACTAAAATTTCAATATACATTATTACATATAAGATTGTTTTCTCATAATATTTGTCGGAACTACGCATTATATCACAACCAAACCAGTTCCAATGCCTATTTATCACAGGAGAAAGATCCTATTTTATAATTATTTGATATTTATATTGTACATAGTTATGCCTTTAATAACTTTAGGGTTTCGATTGCAAGGAGGCGGGGGCATCCGTGTCCCATGGACACATTCTTCCATTTTTTTGTAGAGTCGAAATATGATAGTCTCTATTCAAGTTTGTGTTTTACGTATGAACTTATCTGAAATCAGGTTTGTGTTTTACATTAGACCTTGTCTGAAATCAGGTTTGTGTTTTACATATTAGACCTTATCTTAAATCAGGTTTGTGCTTTACATTAGATCTTATCTGAAATCATGTTTGTGTTTTACATTAGACCTTATCAGAAATCAAGTTTGTGTTTTAGATTAGACCTTATCTGAAATTAGGTTTGTGTTTTAGATTACACCATACCTGAAATTAAGATTAGACCTTATTATCTAAAATTAGGTTTGGGTTTAAGATTAGACTATATCTAAACTACCCGTGTTATGTTCTTTTATTTTGATTATTGTCTGACGTCACGGCCTCAGACAGTATTAGAATCAGAAAAAGCACATCCGGTAAGGCGTCCATGTTCGCTTTGCATGACGGTCATTTAAGTGTAACGTGTTCATTTGATTAATTTACGATTACGACAATATATTTGCAAATTAATAAATTAACACTTACGATCGTTGGCATATAAATAAACACGAGTTATTTTCTACATTAACACTTTAGGAAAGTTACTATACTGGTTTTTGTCAGAATAAAAGACAAAGAAACCAGTTCGTTTGTTAAGAGATCAGGAGAACCACAATTGTTGAATTATATTGCGAGTTTTGTTTGGTTACCGTTACGAATATGAGGCCAGGAAATTCTGGTAAATCATCATACAAAATATACCTTTTATTGTCTAGGTAAAAGAATCTCTGATGTTAATGGAAAATAAACTACATACTCATGTTACTTATGAACACGAGTTTGTAGCTAATCAGGAATAGGTGTATTATAAAAATATTTTCAAAGAGTTTGATTTCAGGACTGATCTAAAGCTAGGTGTCACCGAAATATCACATCATACTATCGAGCATACTAAGTTAAACAGTTTTTGCAGAGATCTCTTCGTTTTAAATGAAAGCATAAACATGTCTTAGTTTGTTGCTCGTATATCATGATGATTAATCGAATCGAACTGATTAAATTTTCAATTTTTAACGAGGTTTCCCGTCAATTGTGGAAATTTTCGCGATGAAGTAAATTATCCGTTATTGCAGTTTTTCGTTCTACATTGTTGATTTTAAAAGCACTCAATTAATTTAGTAGAATTTAATTTTTTTCTTTTAGCATTCAAATCAGTATTTTTTATGTGTAAATTTTATGTCAATTTTGTCATATATTTTCAAAATTCATTTGGGAAGGAGGTTTAGTTTTAATTGCAAAATATGCACAGCATATGCCAAGTACAACATTTTATTTTATAGGCAACTATTGTCTAGATGATGAGGCGAACCTCTTCCAATATTTTTATCATTGGTGGTCAATTAAGGTTTGTAAATTTTCCAGTGTGTACTTGACCAGAAAACTGATTTTAGAAAGCAAAAGTATTCTGCTCCATTTGAAAGTATTAATTAAAAGTTTGAAGGAATCTCCTGCCTAAAATTTATTTTCAAAGGGGTCTCGTCATGTTTTAATTTCAGCAACATGTGTAACCTGGATCATAAGGGGA
Organism: Modiolus philippinarum; assembly: GCA_002080025.1. Lineage (NCBI taxonomy): Eukaryota > Metazoa > Mollusca > Bivalvia > Mytilida > Modiolidae > Modiolus > Modiolus philippinarum. The sequence continues at coordinate 49,715 of MJUU01065785.1, forward strand.
ACCTATGCCTAAATTACTTTTGAAAGATGGTCTGAAATGGATAGTGATAAGTGATGAAAAAATTGGTTAAGGTAAAGATTAATCAGTTATTCAAATAACTTTTCTGAAACAATAATGGTTTCAGCAATATTTATATTGTGTATAGTTTGCTTTATCCTAGCAAAATAAAGCCAATTGAGCAATATAGGCTACTCAAATTTTGAAAATGCACAAATCGATGCAGCATTTCTCCTTTACAAAGTTTGGTTTGAGCTTATTTGTATTATTTCTTAGTCATCAGCTTTAAAACATCTGTTATATGTTCCAATATTAAGATAAGAGCAAAATTACAAATTGAATGTAATTATGCTGTCGAAATGGTCATCATCTCCAGAACTAAAATTTTACTGCAATTATTTTGTAACCATTTTAATTGGATGTATTCCTGGATACGACCTTTGTTTTCAATCCATCATTTGACGATTATTCAAAATAGCTGCCGTTCTACGATCAAAGATGGCCACCAACGACAATATTTTATAATTTTACCAAATCTGAACCGTATTCTTCTCTTTTGAGCTCATTTGGATTTTTTTTTACCAAAACTTAAAATGGTTTTCTGCGGCATTGTTTCATGCTGAGCACTCCACTTCTTGAACATTTGGTCTTTTTTTTTACAATAATTATAGTATTGTCAAAAACAAGCAAGTCTATTTTTTCAAAACGAATCCAATTTTAAAGTGACATTTTTTTTTATTATTTTTTTTTGTGCGTGTGGACAAAAAAAAACAAAACAAAAAATCCAATTAAAAAAACGAAAGTCAAAGAATCGTTGTACTTGGAGTGAATTTATTCGGAGGATGTACTATTTTCAGTGTCAGAGCAGTAGCTTTTGACAACTTACAGGATATTGCACAAAGGGGGCAGTTTTCAATATTTTCGTTAATGTATTTTTGTTTGGTGAAAAATGGAAAAAAAGAAGAATTTAAAAAATTGAGGATTCAAATTTTTTATATTTTTTTCAGAATTTTGTTCCGTTTTTACAAAAACAATGAAGGTAAAGTTTTAACATGTTTCATTAAGTATTTGAATCTAAATATTAACTTAAATAGAAATGCATGCGAGTGGTACGTATCTTTTATAGTTTAGCATAGTTTCCGGTATGTTGCATTTTTGCATAATGTTTAACTTGCGTATCAGAAAAGATAATGTCGATTAAAAAAAATAATGTGCAGTTTATAATATAACTATTCAATACATATTGATTGAATCTTTTACCGTTTAAACTAACGGCAGGTACTAAGTCTGTTTTTTTAGTGCTCTTTATGAAAATATAAATCATGAGATAGTTTTTGAGCCCTGGAGAAGCCCCTATGAAATAAGACGAGCTTAAGACATTTCAGCATTGATTTGCATTTTTTTTTTTATTTCATGTGGTTAAACTGAAAAAAATGCTTTTACACTATTCTGACGTAATTTGTAGTAGAAACATCATGTATATAACATATAGATAAAAACAAATCGAAATCTAATGGATTAATGAAAGGTCATTTTTGAATTAAATCTTTATTTGCGTTGACAAAATCGTCCGAAGTACATGTAGTATTAACATTTCGATCATTTATCAAGCCAAATGCTTGGGTATCATGAAACAGATTTGTGTTATTTCAACATATATTTCTCTGATTATCATTATTGTAAGTATTATTAAAACAATAATTTTATATAATTGATATACTTTGTAGATCTAAGGACAATTTTTTGTGGTACATATGTATATGTTTTGCTTATCAAGACTTTTTTGTCACATGTACATTCACTCCATATCCTTTCATTTTTCCTATTTGACAGAGAACATGAAAAGAATATCATTATACATGTGTATATTTTTTTTTCTAATTATATCATATTCATTTTATTTCCTTTCATTTTATATCCATTTTTTGTGTATTCCCACAATAGTGGTTTGTTTGAATAATTATTTGTCTAAATGAATGTTGACGATAGAAATAAATATAGATTACACCACAAGATCCCGTTCATTACCATATTTTATCCACTAGAGACAGTTAGATTTTAAAATTTTAATTGCGAGGCTTGCCGAGCATTTTAAAATTTTTAAATTTAACTATCGAGAGTGGATAAAATATGGTAATAATCGGGATAAAGTGATGTAATCTTTTTCTCTAATGATCAATGATAAATAACGAAAATTGTATTCCGAATAGATTTCGCGGGAAATAGCACGGGGCTTTATTCAACATACGTTGAATAAAGAAAATTTATCTAACGGATCGAAACCGGTTTAAACTTGACATATCATTAGAGAAATTCAGTTAATTTATTCTAGAACATCGCCCTGTTTATGACGGGAATGAGGCTCGAACACTAATATCGTAACATCATGACTTGTACCATTGTATTTAGTATAAACAGTATTTTATTTAGAAAATTCACAAAACAACGATGAAAAACATACATAACGGGATGGATCAAAAGTCAAAGTAAAAAAGCTTTATTTAAAGTCCATAAAAAGATAAAACAGCACAACATAAGCTCCAAGGAGCTTTTTAAATCGACTATGTTTTCACGATGTACCTAGAATCTGGGAGGATTCGAATATTCGTCTATTTATTTCTTACATTTAAATTGTCTTTTCATTGGACAATTATCTTGGTTTTATAATTATGGATCCAAAAGACAACATCCATAGTACCGCTGCAGACATATCATTGTGTTTCGTCAACACGTTTCGCCCGTTAAGGGCGTCTTCGGGACAGTTAACATTCAAAATGGGCGTCTAAAGTATTAAAAATCCAGTAAACGTTTATAAGGCGACGTCATAATGGAAATGAAAGTACATATATAATTACATAGTTAAAATCGAATAAACATACATTTGTATTAAGAAAGTTAGGTTAAGTGTTCGTATTTCCTAGTTCTGTAACTTGGTCACAATAATTGCTCGGTGGTCTCCTTCAAATGTTCGTACCTAATGCAAGATGGCCATAAGCGAGAAACCTAGTTACCCTATGTGGGGAATTCAATCAACGATCTTCCCCTCTGAAACTCCCGAAGAAATAGGAACCAAATTCTGTCACAATAGTCCATTGATGGTCACCTATGAGGATTGTTATTTTTATTTTCGTAAATCATCCAAGATTGCCGCTAGCGGGGAACATGGTTTAACAAATGACATTCAAAGATCTTTGAACAATTTTGATTCAATTTTAGCATAATGGTCCTTCTGTAGTCGCTTTAAATATTTATAGAACATTATCTTCCTACCATATCTTAGCTGCCCCCTCCCCCTTCCCCAAATGTACATCACAAAAAAGAAGTATGACCAAGAAGGCGTGATTTTTTTTCCTTTGTTAGGCCATTTTCAGAATATGCTCAAATGATGTCGAAAATCGTTTGAGGTGGTCTCTGGTATGTGCACTTATTAGAAATAAAATTAATATATGCCACACGTGTATGTTTTCTGACTTATTGGCAGTGGAACGTGGCTGTAAATGGCCTTTTGTGTCAATTTTAGCTATTTTACCGTGTTTGAGAAGATGGTACTACTCAAAGGACACCGAGAACCAAAACTAATGTTTTGCTGCGAACGTATAAACATTTGCCCTTCCAAATGGCAATAAGTTTATTTTGGTTCTGGAGGTCCTATACACCGAATTTTAACAAAAACCGCACAGATTGTCAAAATTGCATACAAGTGGCAAGTTCAGTGGCTTAATCTTTTATCTAAATCACGGGCACCAATCTCACAACTCATAACATTTTGTTATGAAAGAAAAATCGTGATGATAATATCCTGTAATGAGTGATGTTATCGAGGTCACCGCTTCGAAATGCAAGTACCAACATTTATCATCATATTACCCGTAAAGTATTTTTGTTCTTAAAAATCGGAGAATGTAGTTCGATCGCTATTAAGTCAAGGATGAAATACATACCAAAATCTTATTGAACGGTAACGTATTATTTGCTGAATTACTGTTTTTGTGGGGCTGAACCTGTCAAATTTTTTACAAACCGTCCGAAATTTGTCTTTTTCTCAAAATCAGCAATTTTTTATACATATATTGTTATACGTCCGATTGTAATATTTACACTTTTGCCTCGATATGTTCCTTTGACACTAAAAAAGATATCATTTTATATGAGATTATAGATTTTGTGAATCGTTATGAGTGATGATATCAGGTTATGAGTTGCGGGATGTTTTATGAGTGATGTGACTAAAGGATAAAGTAAAATCGCCACTCCTGAATATATCTTCCAAGCGACGAATTTTATTAAGATTATGGTTTCAATATAATTATACAAATACAAAAAAATACCATGTTTAATTTTAGTGTTTTCTGACTGTACCTTTTGCAAATCATAAATACAATGTTTACATAGATACCTGGGACATCAGAAAATCCTATCATATTTGATATAAAAAATTTAGCCAGGATGACCTTTTCCCGTGACCGGTGTCCGTCTGTTCGTCGTTACCTTTTTATTAAAAAATCTTCATCGCTGAAACCGCTGATCCAATTTATCCCCTTCAAAGTTTTTTTTTATTTTCATTTTTATGCCTCATCTAAGATGGCCGCTAGCAAAAACATATTTTAGCATATAACTCTTTTGGAAATGCATTCAAAGATCTCCGAAATAACTGAACCAATCGGAATCAAACTTTGTTACAATAGCCCTTGGTGGTCTCCTTCAAAGTGTGTGATTTTCATGTTCGTTCTTATCCGAGATGGCTGCCAGCTGATAACTCAGTTTATTATTGGCCCTTATGGGAAATGCATACAAAGATCTTCTCCTCTGAAACTATTGAGCATGTTGTGAATATCACAATAATTTTGAAGAGGTCAAGATTGTCGCCAGCGAGGAAAATGATTTAGCAACTCATTTTATGGAAAATGCATTCAAAGAAATTCTCTGAAACTATTAAGCCAATCGGAACCAATTTGTTCGCAAAAGACCTTTGGTGTTTCCCTTAAAAGTTTGTGATTTTTATGTTTGTACTCCATCCAAAATGGCCGACAGCGGGAAATATATGATCATACTATATGAAATGTATTCAAAGAGCTGCTCCTCTGAAAATGCTTAAACAAGTTCTTTTGCCCCTTTTGGGAAATTTCCGCTTGCTTTATTATGAAGATACTTCAAACTTGGTATGCAAGTTGTGAACTAAAAAAAACTCACCCAAGTTCGATAATATGTGAACGAAATAGCATACTATATTTGAACTTAATAAGCAAGTTATTACCTTCAAGTGCTGTTCAAGTTTGATTTCGTTTACAAGAGCTAAGTGATTCTAGAAGTATGCTCCTTCAAACTTTGACATTTTGGGGTTTCTGACCCATTACTTTTAAGTGATATTGCAAACAAACTCAGACCAATTTCAATTTCTGTTTGAGAGCTTGAAGTGGTTCTAGTGTTATGCCCCTTGAAACTTTGAAAACTTTTGCAAATATTGAGGTTTCCGACCAAAAACGTCAAAACGATATGGCAGACAGTTTTCAAACTTGGTCTGTTAGTTATTTTTCTCGAAACTCACGCAAAATTAGATTTTGGTTTCAAAGGTTCCACTGGTTCTGGAGTGATGCCATTTAAAAATTTCCGAATTTAGTCCTTTCCAGATTAACAAAAATATATTAAGTCTTTCGAATTGCTAATAAAAGTTGCGTATCTCTGATTTCAGTCCAGGTTTAATTTTTGATTCAGCGGAGAGAGTGGTATTTTGGTAAAACACCTTGAAATTTGCCCGAAAAAAAAAGCGTGGGGGGCTTCCTTACTAATTCCTTTATTTAATTTTGCTCATAGTTTCACACTTTCAATACTGTGATTTGTTGGCATTATGCATGGTCAGACGTAATTACTTCTCGTGTAGCACGATTATAGTAGTATTCATCACTTGAGAGACATTTTCTGAGGTGGCGATTTTACTTTGTCCTTTAGTCACATCACTCATAAAACATCACACAACTCATAACCTGGTAACATCACTCATAACGATTCACAATATCTTTAAATTCATATAAAATATCATTTTTTTAGTGTCAAAGAAACATATCAAGGCAAAAGTGTAAATATTATAATTGGACGTTTAACAATATATGTATAAAATATTGCTGATTTTGAGAAAAAGACAAATTCGGACGGTTTGTCAAAAATTTGACAAGTTCAACCCCATAAAAACAGTAATTCAGCAAGCAATACGTTACCGTTCAATAAGATTTTTGTATGTGTATCATCCTTGACTTAATAGCGATCGAACTACATTCTCCGATTTTTAAAAACAAAAGTACTTTACGGGTAATATGATAATAAATGTTGGTACTTGCATTTCGAAGCGGTGACCTCGATAACATCACTCATAACAGGATATTATCATCACGATTTTTCTTTCATAACAAAATGTTATGAGTTGTGAGATTGGTGCCCGTGTAAATGTAAGGGAATGCATTGTTCTCATAGTGTATAAAACAGATGATCTCTTAAAGCAGGTTTCGAGAAGATTTAATGCATTCGCAAAATTAGTATTCTGAAGGAAATAAATCCACTGGTAAATGGCCATACTGGAAATGGAAAATGGAAACGGGACAGATAAAGGGGAGGTTTGGGTACCCATAAACCGGTTAAACCCTACCGCTGGCTTTTGCTAGTGCCGGTACCAAGTCCGGCTGTCCCGAGTTCCTATAGTTGTTTACGTTGTCTTTTGTCTTATTTGTGTTTTTCCTGTGTATTTCCCTAGCAGATTGTGGCATGTAATTATAATTGTCAGCCATTGTAGGTGTTTCCTGTTGTCCCCTTTTTTCATACCTCTTTACCTGCGCCTCAAGATATCTACTAATTTTTCAAAATATGTAGTTATAAGACATAAACCCTTTCATTTAGTGATAAATTAATAAGCATTTCTTTAATAAATTATCTTTTCAGGTAATGGGAGTTATTACCATAGCAGCGAGTGTGTATTTAATTGCTGGATATGACCCTATGAACATAACAACGTTTAATGAAACTATACAGGAAATCAATGACATGATTGCAGGTTTGTATAAATATGCGTTTGATGGAAGCTAGAATATTGAAAAAGCACAGTTGATGAATGGATAAATTCGTATATTCGTATTTACTCCTTCGCTTCGCAACATCACTAGATTTCAAAACTCTTGTTTTCAAACTGAGACAAAAAAAAATGGTATATTCCTTACCATAATATTACAGTGAGTACCTTTCGTATAAGCGTATAGGATGCAACAACGGCAGTAGAATACCGAAGGAACAAAGGGGAGATATTCACAAAAATCGAAGTCCAAAGACAGGGCAAAAACGAGAACACAGAAAACAATGACGTTAGACACAAAAACAATGACGCCAGACAGACACAAAGCACAGAACCAGAAACCACAACTTTCAGAACAAAGGCACTCACAGTGTGAACTCCAGTGAAACTGAGAGTGACATCAGGTGCTCCGGAAGGGTAAGCATGTCCTGCTCTGTTAACAGCACCCGTCACACTGTGAGTGATTCAATCCGGGAAAATGTCAAAGTTGGTAGTCAAATCCGGGAAGACGTGAATCTAGCTGAAAATGTCCACTTTCATTTGGGATACTGACACGTCATATCTTTCAATGATGCTATGGTGACGGCCATAGAATTTCTTGAGGGATGAAATTAACAAAGGTTGAACAAATCCCTGACTAAGCAGCTTTTGGGACAGTGTTTTTGCTCTGTTCAAAAAATCACTGTACAAACTACAAACTCGACAGTAACGAATCAACTGTGAAATGTACACTCCATAGGCTGGAGAGGTAGGTATATTGCTGCTAAGAAAGGGAAAGTTCACAATGGGGAAATTAAAATCATCACGCTTGTCATATAGCTTAGATTTCAAACGTCCATCTTCGTCAATATACAATAAAAGATCTAAGTACGAAGCTGAAGTAGGTGTTTCAGTTGTTTCTTTAATTTCAAGCTCATTTGGATAGATCTGATGTAAATAATCCTTAAATTTAGGATTATTAAGAGAAAGCACATCGTCTATGTAGCGGAAGCTGAAATTAAAGGACTGGGCTAAATATGCAAATGCAGAATTACTTCCTACACGACGTCAAAATCTTATACATTTAACAATTAATATGGCGAAACTTATTTGAGTTCGAAATGTTTTAATTTTATCTGCACTGAAGAGTAATAAAGTGTTGAAATGTCCAAAGTAACTTTGGTATTTTGTTTATTATTTTTTATCAGTGGGCCGGATACTTAGTAGTATATATGTGCCGTTCAGTTCGGATTTGTCGAGGAGCTGGTCGAGGAGCGGTTGAGGAGACACTGTATTAATACTATATTGATGCCTTTGTATTTGTCGAGGAGCTGTCAAGGAGCTGAAGTACTTCAGTTTGTCATTGACCTTTGGCCTCGCCATATGTGTCTCGCCTTTAGCTTTGGTCTCGCTTATTCAGGTGCATATGTACAAATATTCGATGGCTTCGGATCTGCCGATGAGCTTTTGTTGTAATAGTATATTCTATGGCTTCGGATTCGTTGAGGAGCTATTCTTTTAATAGCATATTCGATGGCTTCGGATTTGTCGAGGAGCTATTGTTCTAATAGTATATTCTATGGCTTCGGATTTGTCGAGGAGCTA
>MJUU01065785.1:69412-83999 GCA_002080025.1 Modiolus philippinarum
AAAAAAAACATAAAGTTGCATAGAACCTTCTTTAATTTTTTCAGAGTATAACTTTTCCTATAAAAGGGAAAAACGCAAGATCAGAAAAATATTGTCAGAGAAGTGTGAATTTTTTAGAGAGAATGTTTTTTTTTGTGTGTGCATACATTTTATGGTGTCAATCAGGTTGCAGAACCATTTCCTTCCGTTTCATAGACAGAAATGGTATTTGCACAGTTTGCATTTAGTTTGCATTTACATGCTCAAAATACATATCATGTAAATTTATTTATGTGCAAATATATATTTACACTTGCCCTGACCTCGTGTAAATTTGCATGAGATCAGGGGCAAGTGTAAATGTATATTTGCGCAAGTGTTAATTTACACTGTCTGTATTTTGCGCATGTAAATACAAACTAAAAAATGCACACTGTTCAATATACAGTTTCAGTTTATTAAAAGGAAGAAAAGGATCATGCAACTTGATTGGAATCATAAAACTGATGCATACATACTGAACTATTATTTAAATAATCATACTTCTCGGATTTTGAATTGTTAGCTTATTTTAGGGAAAGTTGGACTCTGATTGAAAAAAAATAAAAGAAGATAGAATGTAACTTTATGTTTTACTATTATTTTATAAATTTCCAAGATCTAACAAAAACTTTAAAATTTTACATGTTTTTTTATCCTTTTCACATCTTGAAAGCAGTTTTTTACATGAAAATACACACCTCAGATTGAATGCATGTAAATGCACTAACTGGTGTAGTTTTACACACATGTTAATTAAATACTGGTGTAAATCTTGTCCAAGTAAAAGGGCTTTTGATGGCAGACAGTGGTGAAAAAGTTAAATGCTCAACCATATATAACATAAAGATTTCTTTACATAGTTTGAAAATGAGACCTTTCAAACTTAGAAGTTTATTTGACTATATGTATCAGCCATTGTCCATCCAGAGACATTAAACAATTAAATGTTTCTGGTCGATGTGAGCGATACAATTTATCGAGTGCATTTGTTTCATATTTCTGTTACAACTGCTTTATTTATTTCATTATTTATTTATTTTTGAACACCTCATTCCCCTAAAAATTGTGTAAATTTATATATTTTCTCACATTTTTCACAACAAAATTTACAAAAAAATTAAAAACATGATATTTTTTTATTTTTATCATTATTTCTTTGTATTTCACCCTCAAATTTACAATATTATTTACAACATTCACACATTTTGTCAACCAATGTTTAACTAATTTATTATTAAAATTTATACCTAATCAAGCCCCTTACTGTACTCCTTTATAACTACTAAAACAACAATATTTAATTATGTGATTTTAAGAATGTTGGCATTCAGGGAACACACCGTCTTAAAGACCTATTTGCAAATGTCGCTGGCGACAGAATCGTTCAATTTTTAAAAGCAATCAATTTATTTCATAAGATTTAAATGGATTTATCTTAAATTTCTAATATCATAACAATTAAACTTACAATTCTCGTATTGTTTTTATATTTTACACACCGGTTTTACTTGTATAAAGCTGTAATGGTCTTATATTTATATTTTATATATTTATTTATTTAAATTTTCAATATATTTAACTGTTCTCGCCACAATATAGCTGAAATATTGCTGAAGTTGGCGTAAAACATCAATCAATCAATCTATCTGTGTCTTGAGGCGGCTCGGAAGGCTCATTTCATGGCCCTTAATCATTTTGCCTCTTTAACGTGGCAACCAGGCTCGTTGTTTCCGGTTGTCTCTTCCACCTTTATTTCTTCTTCTGTAAAGGACAACGTGTGATAAGGGGTTGATTTGGCCCAAGATTCAAGTGAATTTCTAAGTTGCACCTCAAGATTTTCTTTCATGTTCGTTTTAAAGTTGAGATCCCATTTACAGAAAAAATACAAAAGTTAGAACCAATGACGTCACAATATGTACAGTTCTGACGTCATGAAAATGCTACTTTTGAGCATTCTCATAGAAATATACCGAACTTGGCAGATTTGCAAACAGTTTTCCTCACCGGAAATATCGAGCACATTCAAGAACCAGTTACATAATTTACCAACTGATTGGTACAAATGAATTGAGTCTCTCATATGAATATTTTTGTGGTTCTTGCATGTGCTCTATATTTCCTATACAGAAAAAGTAGCCAAAATTGGTTAAAATTGTCATTTTTCGACAAAATCTTCAATATGTCCCTTCTTCTTCACTCAAAAACTCGGTCATCATACATCAATATTCGAGAAATGTTACTGTTAACTGAAAAGCCATACATATAGAACATTTCAATGAGAAAATTCTGGGAATTCAACCAAATTTATTTTTCAAGCCAAATAATGCCCTTATTGCCCCTACTCCTTTTGTGAATTGATTAATTTGTTCTCATGCTGAAATATTACTTACTGGATGTAAAACCCGGACTAATTATTCATGAAAGAGTTAAGTTTGTCAGAAGAATAGGGATAGGAGTGGATTAAATAATGTAAACAACTAGCCCATATATAACCTTAAAATAATCTATCCCATGAGCTTAAACTCTACTGAAATATCCACCTCTGCTTTGTGACTTCACCCTTTGCTGTGCACTAATGATGATGTAAGAAACTTTTTATGTAAGTGACAACCGAAACATTGTGAACTTAACCTTTCTGAGTAGGAATATACCTGTGTATTTCACAGTTGATTAATGGCTGTCGACAAATTGATAATGACTGGAAATTTAGCCTTCTATACGACACCTCGTGCGTCTGCACAGAGCGTGACATTTTTTTCACAGTTTAGCTATAAAAGTTCGCGGTCAGGCTTTCGGCATATGACCCGAGTACCCCGCATAGGCAGGGCATTCCCGTATCCATTAACTGGGGACTCGCCCGGCAGCTGTGTAGCCTTAGCCCCTAAAAACCGATCGATGCAGGTGCCAGGCTTAATTTCGAGTTTCGGTTAACGGATCACACACAGCAAATTTGTGATGTAAATGCTAGATAAACTTTGGAAATTTAATATTTTTTCATAGTAGTGGTGGTATTAGTATTTTTTCATAGTAGTATTTTTTCATTTCTGTGGTCATGAATTCTTTAATTTCATTTCCCCCTTTTTAGGGTACCTTTTAATGAAGTCTAAAAAGTTAGAGAAATATTGAATATAGGACATTTTGTTTTTGATACGGACTTAGCCCGTTAGGGGGAGTTTGGTGCGTCACGCTGTGATAAAGTCGCTATCAAAAACAAAATGTCCTATATTTCTTTTATCGGTAATTCACAAATTGATGAAAAGGACTCTATAACAAATTAAGATTAGCTGTTTAAACACAGTCATAGTTCTTTATTGTGTCACCTGCATTCACGCAGTGGCGACATTAAGGGATCACTATCCGTCGTCTTGCGCGGTCGGCGTCGTCATCCGCGTCGGCGTCACAAAAATTTCTGTCACATTTTCTCTGGAACTATGTATCCTAGCTTTCTGCAACTTGGCACAGAGTATCAGTATGGATACCTATACCGTGTAACAGAGTTTGGAATCTCTCGCTTGCAAACTTTCTGTTTGAAGGAACTTGGAATATTTGTTTACGTCTTGAAAATTTCTGTCACATTTTTCTCAGGAACCACAGATGCCAGCCTTCTGCAATTCAATATGGGGACCAATATCGTGTAATAAAGTTTGGGATCTCTTGCATGCCCACTTCCTGTTTGAAGGAACTTTTTTTTGCCGATTGGTGTCACAAAAAATTTCTGTCATATTTTACTCAGGAACCACAATTCCCAGCCTTATGCAATTTGGCATCGAGTAATAGTATGGGGACCTATTATGTGTAAAAGGGTCTGGGATCTCTTGCATGCCCACTTCCTGTTTGACGGAACTTTTTTGGTGTTATTACGCAGGCGACACATGTCTTTCATGGAAGACTTACTACTAAGTTACAATAATATGTATTCTTCATCAGTTTAACGTATGATGCGTATGAACATGACGGCATAGCAACGCGCAAGTGACGTCTTGACATTGACCCGTTATTTTTTTATATCACGGCCTGTTCAGTGAAAATGAGAATACCAGGCAATGGAGATAAAATAAAATTCATATAAATTACCGATACAATAGTACCATTCTCTACTGTGATTATAAAATGCTATGTACATGTATGTTCGAACCTTTCATATTTATTTAGACTGTAGAATTCAGGTAATTGGCGACGGATTTTTATAATTTATCAGTATAAATTTCGGAGTAAATTTGATTGATTGATCGATTTGAGCTTAAATTAACATAATTGAAATAACTACGTTCTGAAATATTCAAATTTAATCAGAAATGCAAGTATAAAAGAACATAATTTATTTCATGAGTGATATGTGTACCGTTCATGAGGAATCAACAAATTAAACGAACAAATTCACATAAAAACGAAAACGTTTGAAAAAAGTTTTTGGTATACAACGGGAGATAACTCAATTCCTTTTAATCAACAGGCCAAAGAAATTTCAAATTACGATATATTGACAATTTCACGTTATTTGCATTTTGAATTTTCATGCAAAAATTTTTATTTTAACATTGACCTTCTCTACCAATTCCGCTAATTTATCCGGGTATAATTTCTCAGTTTCAATGGTCTTACATGTGTTTTATGTGGAAAACTGGTTAAAGTCATAAGAAAAACATTTGCCCCATCTTTGTTTATATTTAAAGAATTTAGACTTGACATTAAATTGATTGAAAGTATCCTTTTGTTTAATAAATGTTAGTATTTTACAGATTTTCCTTATTTTTAGGAGGTGTAAATATTTGAAATGACAATTTCTTTTTTAAAATGCAAACTTTGAAGACAAATCGATATAAAGAGTAAAACAGACCAATTATCCCTTAAAATTTACAAAAAATATTTAAACCTTGTTGCAGTTTTAAGGATGAAATGAAACTAACTTGTATTCAAAAAATATATTCTATTAATACTTTTTTGCAGGGGAATGAAAAAAACATAGGAATCTATTTGCATGGAAAAATGTTTTCAGGTCTCACAATTAAAATACACAAAACTCAATTATACATATTAGTCAAATACCATATCAACATCACCTGTATGATGTTCATGTCAAATATTGAATAACAGTTAGGTATTCATTAAGGAATTTTAGTCTGGGATACTCCAATATTTATCCTGTGTCAAGGTTTTTTGTTTAAAATTTCTTAGTTTTTCTTTTTTGTAGGTTTGGAAAAAAAGTCTTTCCGAGATATTTTTGAGGGGAGCAAAAAATAGTCTTTCCGGAATATTTTTAGGGGAGCAGACAATCATGTGATTTTTTCAAGAATGAAAAGATTTTTAATGGCAAGGGTAATGAAGAAAATATTTTTGGGGTGAATCTTTTTCCCCCGATTTTTTTTTTTGGGGGGGGGGGTGAGGGGGTCATTCTTCTAGATAGGTATTTTCAAGCATGGTGTTGAGAAAGGAGTATTTTAATGATTAATTTTTTTCCTTAGACAAGCCTTGTCACAGATAGATGATAATGCAGAAATTACTAGGAATTTCGGTAACCCATTGCATTATAAAAGAGATCTGCGGACAGGGGTTTCAAATTACAATGTATGAATTTGGATCAGTATTACATCCGGGCTACATTTTTTGGCTGGAGTTAAGATACAGGTCTCGAACCCTAACCCCATCGTAGATGTTAATTTTGGACCCCATTGTAGAGTTTTGATGTTGCTTTGCAACCCCAAAATGCCGAACCTATGCACCTTTTCAATACAAAAATTTCATGACCTAAAACTAAACAAAAACAAAGAAAAAAAAAACAAACTAAAAGACAGAAAATCATGTTTATGAGAAATATTCCAATGTAATTTTGTTCCAGTATAAACATCCAGTCAAGCAAACGTGTATGAAATAGAATATATACAAAGACTGCTAATAAGTAACTACCAGGTAAACTCTAAAAATGAGAGATCAATGATGTAATCAAATATAGATGCTGACCTGTCATGATTAAGGTCCAATTAAAATTAATGGTAGAATGTTCGTTAAATTTAACCCTATTTGAGACTGGGTTTTATAGACCCCTTCGGAGGAAAAGTTCAAATGACATACCCCATCGTAGACAAAAATTTGAAGAAAACGCCCTCGTTTGTCAGAAACTACATGCCACCCCTCTCTCCATCGGGTATTACTTGAACGGTTTGATGAAAAGTAATACTATGTAGCATTTATCAATACATATAAAAGAATTTCACATGACATGAATTGACAAACTGACTAAGGACTTCCGTAATTAAGAAAAATATTAGAAAAATGTCATTGTTGTAGATCTTAAAATAATGCCTTGATAATACACATCACTTACAGTTTTAATCTGTTGGTATATTGAAAGCTATTTTATGTTCAGCTATACACAGATATCCAGCAGTTCGACTCAAAACTACCCCAAATTTGAGTAATGGTGCGCCAATGAAACAATTCAGTGGTATATTTGAAGGTTATGGATACTTCGCCTTAGGATATGGTATAGTTATGAGTGCCATCACAATAGTGGGTTTTGTAGCTATGATCCGAAGATCAAAAGGGTTGGGAACGGTGGTAAGATATACCTATCTTTTTATAAACAATGAAGGGATATGGAGTAATGCAAATGAGACAAAGTCTCTACAAAAACATGGTAAAACCAAACAATGGAACAACGCTTATATTGTTCTTGGTTTGAAGTCACAATAAGGCCTTCAACAATAAGCTTTGCTCATATCTCATACCAAGTTCTAGACGGCCTCTAGCACCGATTTGAGCAGAATGCTAGATGTCGAGCAACGTAACATCCATGTTTTTTTTTCTGGCCATGGATGCGGGATTGTCAACAAACATTAATTAAACTGGTAAAGTATTCTAACACTGCCACTGTCATCCAATGCCCGACAAAAGCACCAGTGTCCCTAGCTTGTGGACAATCGCAACATATAGACAAACACAGGACACTCATCAAATCGAAATGTTTTATATTGCCCTCACTTAGCATCAGCAAAATCGTAATATTTAAATTTTTTTAGAACAAGTAGTACCAAATGTTTCAACAGAGTGAAATATTAAATTTATTAGTGAATACGTCGATAGCTGCTACGTTTGGTGTCATATCCAGAGAATCATGAAAGCAATTACTATATTCAGCCTCTATTTAAAAAAAATGTCGGAGAGTTTACATACGACTATCGACAGATAGAGATGACATAGCTGTTAGAAATATGCCTCGATTTATTTTATCTATAACCCCAAGGCAATTGCACAGTTTTCTTCTTCTGTTACTTTTGGTGCAAAATATTTTCTTGGACAATTTACAATACAGAAGCAAAAACAAAAATAAACATTTCGAATAGAGAAAGGATCTTGATTCTTAATGCAGTGAGGACAATTAGATAAATTGATGATTTTAGACTAACTGCTAAGATAGCAATAATCCAATCCCTATTTTGCAGTCTTGAAGTCCAAAAAGCGGGAAAAAGATGGGTCAAATTTCTGTAGTTTGTCTTTTTCTCCTTTGTTATTATCATTATTATACCCCCGCTTGAAAAGTTGGGGTATACAGAGTTGGGGTTGTCCGTCCTTCCGTCCGTTACACCTGAGGATGCCCATCTCTTTTCCGCTACTTCTCCTGAACCACTGAAGAGATTTTCATGAAACTTAAGACAGTCTTTGTGACATAATGTAAATGTGCACCTCCTATTTCAGATATTGATTCGATTAATTTTTGGGGGTTTCCCATAGCAAAACATGGACTTAGCCATAACATTACAAGTGGGTACCCATCTCTTATCCGCTACTCTTCCTTAATCACTGAATAGATTTTCATGAAACTTAAACAGAGTCTTTAAGACATAAGCAGATGTGCACCTCCTATTTCAGAATTCGATTTGATTGATTTTGGAGGTTTCCCATAGCAAAACATGGACTTAGCCATTACATTACAAGTTGGTACCCATCTCTTTTCCGCTACTCCTTCTGAACCACTGAATAGATTTTCATGAAACTTATACAGTATTTTGTGCCATAATGTAGATGTGCATCTCCTATTTCAGAATTTGTTTTGATTGATTTTGAATTTCTGGAATCATATGGGGTTGCGGGGGGTATTTATTAGTGAGCTTTGCTTACAGTTTTTATAGTTTTTTATATAAAAAAATCTCGTAAAATCGCGTTCTAAAATTATGAGTTGACAATTTATTTAACTCGAGTTACTTTCAGTCACTATTGACAATATTTCTTGTACTACTAAGACCGTTTACACTGACTAATGATAATGTAGTATATTCCTTTTTGTAAGCATAAAATTGGTGAAACACTTATTTAAACAGAGAGTTCAATATATTTCACTGAATCCAATTCTACTGTGATTTGTTAGTGAACTGACCCTTACAAATAATAACAATTAATTGATTAATACATGAACGTATTTGGTTTCAAGTTTTCAATGAGTTACATTGCTATTAAATTCTTCAAATTCGAGGCGTCATTTTCGAATATATTGCATGACGTATATTTTCATGACTGTACAAAACTAGGTGTTATCTCGAAATGAAACTTTATTTCAGTACATAGTAGGAATGGTAGTACTTCTAGTGCTTGAACTTACTCTTGTCACCATTTACCTCCAGTTTCCAAACATTGTAAGTATGAAAAGGTCAAACTCTACTGAATATTTTCTATCATTTTTCATGAATTTTCTGAATTAGATAAAGTTAATTTTAACTCACAATATGATTTTCTATTCTTACGGAATAACATACCAAAACGATGAAGAAAGCAATGAAGGGATAATGTATATGAGATTAAGATTCTACAATTACATGGCAAACAAAGCAATGGAACAACGCTTTTTTAGTTGTTCTTCATCTTGAAGTCACCATGAGGCCTTCAACAATTAGCTTCGCTCATACCTCAGTAGTCGGCCTCTAGCGCCGGTTTAAGCAGAATTTATTGCTAATTATCAATACATCAATATGCATGCATATTCCCACTGATTAAGCTTTTTAAAACTTTTGGTCATTCAATAAAATTACTGTCACACCGGAAGTTTAACCTTAGAACACGAGCACTTAAATACTATTATTTTCAATATCAACAAACATGTCCAAAGGGAGGGTAGGCTTGTTTACATGCACCACGTCTGACAATGCTCTCGGTGTATTTCAATTATGATGTACTTGTTCGTTAGACAACTTCTCATATAGATATATGATACTTTTTAATTTTGGCTTTTTTCTGTAGTTTCCAAAACGCTATTTTAACCACTTGTGTATAATGCAAACATTCCATGATTCAATTATGCAAAGTTGTCTTGTAATTCACCAGATCAGTGCCCTGTGAATGTTCATATATTGTGGTTGTTTTCATTAACAACAAAATACCCAAGCTTTTGTCAAGTTACGTTCTGTAGATGCGCATTTCGACAACCTATGCCTCTTCAGTGCAGATCAAATCAAAACATTTGGAAGTTTATAACGAAATACGTGAAATCACATTTGTGCTGAAAATTAAAAAATGCTCGATTATTACGAAATATTTCAACAAAATATATACCAGATACAGATATTAGAACATACAAATTTATGTTTGATCATTTGAAGTGTTTTATTTTATATACACAACATTGATTTATTGTGAGATAATGAATAGCATCTATCAACTAACTGCATGGGCATCAAAGCATTTTTTGCGTTGAGAACAGTAATTTTGTCCCAAACAAAATACATTATAAACATTTTTAAGAAATTGAAAAGAAGATCCATATTAAAGAAGTTTATATTTGTCATACATGGTGAATTAATATGTTATTTTTCAAAGAAATACTCTTGAAAATGGACTGAACTACTTTTTTTTATCAAAAAGATACCGTGGTCTTTAAATGTTTTGGCTTTATCTGCAATAATGAGACATATTTCGAAATGGCTATATGAAAATAATAAATTATCGAGAACTTCGGTATGTATTCATTACCACTGAATGGTATACTATCTGGTGGAATGTTAGTCCAGAGGATATTCACCTGTCTAGAAGTCGAGTACTTCGATTCTGATGCAAAACCCGATTTCATTTGAATTTTTTACAATATCAGAATTCTGGAAATGTTTCAAACTAGGCATTATCTCTCTTGTATATATCCCTATCCTTTGTTGGTTTAATTATATTTGAGTTTTTCATATTTTAAAATGTCTTGATCTGCACACTGTTGAATCATTATATGTCGAAAGAGCCATTTGCAGCTACTAAATTTACGGCAACGTCTGTATTTATTTATTTGATTCTTGAAAAGTGGACCTGACTTCGTTCAAACAGACACATCTCACATTACCAGCTTCAACGCTTTCAGGTGATGAAGTTATTGAAACTAAAAAAAAGAGAAACATTTAATCCGAAAGGGAAAGTGTCTGGTACATTGCATGTGAACATCTAATTATAAAAAAATCAGACTATTTACGAATGTATCTGAATAAGCAACTTGCATTCCAATAATTAAAATCATATAAAGCTTCAAATGTTCAACATTAAAAAAATTGGAACTTTACTAAAATAGCACCGCTTAATATTTTGCAGCTATTGAAACCAGCTAGTAACGTATTATCAAAGAGTATGAAAGAGTCCTATAAAGGCTTATCGGGACAGGATGATGCGAGTATAGCGTGGAATTTATTAATGCATAAAGTATGTTTTTAAAATATGATAAAATCTTAGCTTTTGCATATATTGGGATCTTCAAAATGAGAAATAAATTTGTTCTCACTGTTTCAGAAGTGAAATCTTGGCCTCACGACTTGAGCTTAGTAGATTACGAATGATCTTTTCTTATATTTATAATGAAAGGAAGTCTGCTGAGGAAAGTACATGTCATACCTAGAAAATCAAATCAAAGAGAAATATTAAGTTCTGTTTTTTATTTCAACATGTTTGAACTTGTTATTGACCTTAATCAATGGTACCATTGTACCCAAGTTGAAGTATTACAAAAGTAATATTTATACAAATCAACCCATGAGCTTTTCAACTCTGCAATATCATCTCCCCCTATATGTTTCATATAAAGAGAGATGGATATGAGTGGATCCTAATTAAATTTCCATGGTGATGATCAATCAAAAAGAAAGTCAATAATAACACATTTTTTTATACTTTGAGACCAATAAAACCGTAAAATAGTGACGGACATTTTGGCAACACCAAACAAACAGATTAAATATTACTGTTTCAAATTTCTCCAACTGTAACTTTTGCGGTTATGAAGGCATTGAAAAAGGGGACAAAGTAAGATAAACTCAAGTTTTCAACAAAATGTTTACAGTTTTATTTTAATCGATTGATTGATTGATAAGGGGTTTGACGTCAATTTCAGCAGTATTTCAGCTATCCCATGACGGTCAGTTTTAGTAGTGGAGGAAGCCGGAGTGCAAGGAGAGAACCACCGACCTTTGGCAGGTAACTGACATTACCTTATCACTTACGATTGTAAGTCGAGTGCACCCTTTTTTGTAATGTACAAAGGGGGCGCAAACTCACACCGCAGTGGTGATAGACTACAGTCACCCAGGCCCCCTTATTTTAATCGAATGATTAGAACAGACAAATACGAAGACTATAGTAGGCAACCAAATGTATAATCAGCATAAAAATAGCATTACACGATACCCCGCCAAGTTTCACAAAATATCAGTTTCAAGGGGCATAAGTACAAACTTATTGAACCTATGTTCCCAAAATAAATTTGGTCTGTTTTCTGTGGTAAAAACTTACATACCAAGTTTGTAGAAATTATGTTATTTCGTTCACGAATCATCAGTCGGAATCCCTAAAAGTTCCAAAGGGCATATCTCCAAAACCCCTTGCACCTCTGAACAGAACGCCACACGAGGTCAATTTTGTAGTTAACAACTTACATACCAACTTTAAAGACCCTTTTTAATTTCGTTCTAAAAGTTATTAGTCGGAATCCCTAAATTCTCAAATTTTCAAAGTTTAAAGGGGCATAACTGTAGAACCCCTTAGTAACTTCGGTATTTTGTTATTAGAAATAAAAACCGAAAATTGAATTGCAACAACTTACATATAAAGTTTTTGAAGACCATATGTTGTTCCGTTAAAAAGAAAATATTAGAAACTCTAGAATAAACGACGTTTCAAGGTACATAACTCCAGAACCTCTGATCCCGAGTTTTGTGGTAAACAACTTACATACCAAATTTGAAGTTAGTATGTCATTTTATTTACAAGTTATCAGTGGGAAAACTTCAGGGACGACTGGACAGACGGACACGCGACTGATAGTATCACATAATACCTCGCCACTCCGTCTGGAGAAATTTGAAAATGCACTGCAGTTTTCACAACAAAATCGAAATAATTCACGGAGACCTTTAAAGGCCTTAGTTCCTTTTAAAAGCCTTAGTTCCAATATTGTTCGACACAAATATATGGCTTTTTCAGAAGTTTATTGTTCGACACCAATATATCCTTTAATGGTTCTGGTAGTATAACATGCCATTTATATTTTATTTATTTAATTTGCGAAATATACATTACATTGCATGCATATTTATAAACATGCCAAAGAACCGTTTCAGTTAAGATTAATTATTCATTTCATTACAAATTAAAGTATGAGACTATTGGCGAGCTATAGCGACTACTCCCTTGTTGTTGCAGTATAAATGTTGCGGTATCAAAAGTTACAAGGACTTCGAATCGGCTAAAAAATTCAGTGATGAATGGGGCGAGCCATTCCACACTAATACACATCTGGCGCCATTAACTGTACCTTTAGCTTGCTGCAACTCAATAGAAATTGTACCAAGACCAAGGTTTAATGGGCCATGCCACAAGGAGCACTACATCAATAAACAGGTAGTTTAATCAATGAAATTTATTGAAATTATTTTCTGAAAGTTATCTTAATGCTTGTATGGCATAATCATTTGAGCTAAAAAGGTAATTGCCTTTGAAACGATGGGCGAATCGCTTGATACATGTATATCCAGGTCAACTTCTTATATATCTGGGTCAACCGGATATGGCTTTTGCAGAAGTGTTCTGGAGGCTGATATAACCATTGGAAAGAATGATAATTAAAAAATATCGTTTCCAAAATTGTGATTTCCGTATCATTTACATCGTCTGCACTGAATACTAGTATTATCTCCCTGTGAATATTTGATATTCCATACGACAGATTCTGCAGTTTGTATAAATAAAAGCAGCATTGTACAAATAATTTTTGACAAAAAAGAAGAAATGGGGTGAAGTTTTTTCTGAAATAAGGGTGTTTATATCGCTTACTTTTCTGTTACAGGGTTGCGAATCAGTTGTTTTTCAAAGCTTCTTTGACAAGTGCCAGAACGCCGTTGTTGGTGTTGTTTTGTTATGTTGTCTACTGCAGGTAAAAAACTGTACACAATATGCAAGAAAATGGTCGTTATCAACATAGAAATGGAAATTAGCCTTGGAAATATTTATACTTCTACACATATTATAAATTTTGTCATTAAAGGACATTGCATGATATTTGCAGATCATAAAAATGTTAGGACAAATTTATTAAACTCGCATACATACAGTGTATGACACTACGAGGGAATATAGTTAAACGAGTTTCAAGGATAATCAAGAAAAGGATATTGATGCACATAAGATTAAAAAAAGACACTTAACTGAATGCAAATTTGAAACAAAGCTATAGTATACAATTATGGTCTTTTGTAGAGGTCGATATGAGTTTTAATAGACCTAAAATTTGATATTGACCGACGCCGGAGGCGGAGGTTAATATCTGAATTTTTAGGTCTATTAAAACTCATATCGACCGATACAAAAGATCCATAATTGTTTTATTACATAATTAATAATCAGCTTACTTGGTAATTGTAAGATTTTAAAACAACTTTCTTTCAGGATAACATATAGTACAAGACGGTAGTTGTACATTTGTATCTACTTTTCAATGTGCTTTCCAATCTCTTCATAGAAAGATGAATGCATCAGGCAGCTATCTGTTCATGACATAATTTTTTCATTGATTTTAAATAACGTAATAAAAATCTCTCGATTCTGCAACATACGTTAAACGTCTTTTTTCAAAGTTTAGATTTTTTCGTGACATATTATCATGAGAATTTGAAATTGCGTCCTTAAAGTCTTTTAGGGAAATAATAAATGAACATCACCTACCTTGTGTTACTACGATCGCGACTCAGTCTGATTCCCAGGTCTAGAAATTGAGGTGAAACTTGCAGAACTGCTAAAACGCATACCCCGATTGTGTATCGCATTATCTTAATTTCGATCACCTCCTGGGTATTTGTAAATAGCTGTCTACTTGTTGCAAAATGATTCTAATGTGAACTCAGAACAAAAAACGTCTACTTCTACCTAACGCCATTTTGTCAATTGTTATGTTGGGCTTCCCGAACATACTTATAATAAAGCCTTTCTGATTGGCCGAAAGTCTCGTGACTCCGTGTAAATCTGTTTTTCATTGGCTATTTAAATAGATTCTCAAAATAGATTTCCCGAGTCAATATCGTTTTTAAGCAGACCTGAGAAATGAAAGTGAAAGTGAAAG
>MJUU01065785.1:84728-121123 GCA_002080025.1 Modiolus philippinarum
TATTTGTAGATTACAACAATGATCACGGGAATTTACCTTAAACAAAAAAGCAAAGGATCAGAGGTACTGCCACTGAAGGAAGAAAAATGGTATTCTGGGGAGAGACCAAAGCCTATAAAGAAACCTTCTGCGGGCGTCGGTGAATTTTAAAGATTGCAATGCAGTAAAGAAAAAATGTTTAACTTTCTGCACAATAATAATTCTCGATATATATCAAAGTATTTATATATTTATTTTGACTTTAATTGTATTTTTATATGGCTTTATGCACATTTTTATAAATAAGTATTGTTCCTGATTGCAGATTTGCATGTTTGTTTTGGATCTTTTAGATTTGGCTTATTCCATTTTTGTGTTGACCTGCACTGAAGATTCGTAAGTTGTCAAAATGGCCATCTACAGAAACTAAATTAACTGAAAAGTAAGTGAGAAAGAACGAACAATCCATGGACAAAGGCAACATCGGAAACACTAAGAAACAAGGACACCACATGGGTAAGGGACAAAAAAGAAAAATGAAGACACACATACAGATCAATAAACACCATTGGTGAGATTAGGTGTACCAGTAGAGAAAGCATCTCCTGCCTTTTTCAAGACACCTGCCGTGTAGAACATGTCAACTCTGGTAGTAAAGTCAAATCCGGTAGAGGAAAAACAAACTTTAGTTGTAGAGGGAAAGATCTGCTGTCATCTGGGAAACAGATATCTCATAGCGATCCACAAGATCGTGCCCTTGTTTAAGTAGTCTATTTGTAAGCAACTGAGCTCTATCAAGGAAGTCACTGTATCGTCTCAAACTTTGATGACAGTAACAATAATTGCTCATTATTTTTACGTCCATGGTCCACTCGGGGATAATTTAATAATTACCAATCTCTGCAGCTTATGTTCATTGAATTAGAAGCGGCTATATTAATTGATAAATTTCGAAATTGGTACCATTGGTGTCACTGTTGTGGAATATTGTGTTAGAAACTCTAGATGAAGTTATTTTTGATTTGGTTACCATATTGTAGTTAGAAACTTATTAAAGCATACAAAGACCACACGAAAATTGATACTTTTTATTTAATATTGTATTTAGAGTTGAATCTCTGTTCTGCTGTTTTCAAGTCTTGTCACAAGAAACAAAGAATTAAGACTTAATATTTTCTGTCAAAATGCAGCTTTTGGGCACTAAAAAATTTCTAGGTCACTAATAAACACATTTTTTAACATTTCTTTGAGATGCAAATAAATTCAAAATCAACTAAATGGAGGAGGGTTTTTTTGCTATTCGTTGCTACTTTGCTTTGTCTTTTACTACACTCTTGTTCACCTTGTTTGACATCCTTAGATATATTTATTATTGATCGAAGCATTTATAACGCAAAAAAAGAAAAAAGAAACCACAACAAACAAACATACAAAAACTAGTCGCTAATTCATTCAACTACAATAATAACTTACATTCAATACAAGTGTGAATAGAATACGATATGTACATGTGCTTAAGTAAAACATACTCATTTTCTACTTTAATTAAAAATTAATCTTGTCATATATGCAAATAAGTAAAATAATTCAGCTGGGGGAATAGTCACTATTTACAGCAAACATTAAACCAATAATTCTGATGTTTTTTTTTACCTACATGGTCGGTGTTAGATTAAATCTAAGAATTTCGGAGAAAAGCGTTGTGAGATTGCTTTCCTCTTGACTAAAGATATGTTACTAAAGAGAGCATTTGTTTCTAACACTAACAACAATGGGCGCAGTCTTTTAGCCTGTTTGTAACATTAACGATGCTAACAATGCCGTCATAAGCACAAACGATAGATGCGAGAAGTCATCGAGTAGTCCACCCTATTCAGCTGGGTAATGATTAGGTACAGGTAAATATTAACATATCAAAAACTGTACCTATACATTATCCTGAACCGAGACAAAACGTTACCCAATGTAAAAATAAGAAATTTGTTTACATTTTTCTCAACGGGTAAAACATTACTCAACCGGACTGAACCAATAATACGCGAACTCTTCTTACCTTAAATGTTTGCCAAGAACTCAGCTTAATAGGGGTAGTAGTCGATCGTCGTTGAGTCAATCGTTTGATAATCCACATCACGTTTATTTTTTGCTGTTTGATTACAAATCTTATTACATTTTTGTATATCAATTTTTTAAAAGTTCATGGGTTTCATTTTTTTGGTAAACGGTGCATTTGTTTTTATCTGCACTCTTACAATCAAGCAATCTTACAACGAAGTCCAAGAAACGCATTTTGTTATTAATTTGGTCAATATACAATTTCTTACAGCACAAAATTATACATTTGGCATTATAAATCGTGTATGTATAACTGTGATAAAATTGTCCACTTTATTTGACGTAAGGTAGATACATGTAATCAACTAAATCGGTCTTTACATTATAGGCAGGTATAATTTCAGTTTTCATCAACATATTGTTATGTTCTGATTGTTCGTCCCCGTATGCCTGATGCATAAATGAATTTATCTGCAAAAATCAAATATATATTGAAATTTTTGCATTTTGTTGTTAAATAGGTACTAGACATATTTAGTTTAGTGATCGTCCCGAAAACTGCATTTAGTAATGTTGGATATTCCCTTAGACCTTTTTCATGTTGAAAAAATAAGTTTATATGACAAATGATTTTGCCGGTTATCGTATGGTATTTAAAGACGAAGAAATGATACGAGTATACAAATTTTCTGAATATGTTACAGAAATAAAAAATAACCCATTACCAAATTCAAGTATTTCAAAATATTTCCAAAGCTTTACATTTTTTATTATCTTAAGAATCTTTTTTATTATCTTAAGAAAAAAAAATGTCTTCTTGTTCTGTTGCATTTTCAAACATAATTCAAACGGAATTTGGTTCAAATGTGTTCACCGAAATCTTCATAATAAAACAAATCTGTAAAATAAGAATAAAAAATGTAAATAAAACATTAGTGGAATCCTTTTATAGAAACCATTTCTAATATTATTTTTAAATACTCTCTGTTACGAAGGTTATGAATAAATATTCAGTTTTGACACTTTTCATATTTACTCGCATCAAATTATACATTGACTGATATGTCTGAAACCAGGCATGGGGTAATGCTAATTTTGTAATTGTAATGCCCTGTAATGCATTACATTATTTCAAAGTAATGCATGTAATGTGTAATGCTCCATTTTTTGCATTACATGTAATTGTAATATAATGCATTAAATTTCAAAAAATGCCTGTAATTTAAGCATTACATGGCATTACATAGCTTTACTTTTTTTCTAATTTGAAACTTGGGTAAAGCTTTTCAACTTTAAACATTTGTTTAGTGAAATGTATTGGAACTCATTTTAACATTGAGCATTGTTTTTCTCTTATATCTGCCAGCTTTTTCCACTTTTATCTCCCCAACCCTTAAGACTTAATATAAAACTGTAAATTTTAATATTGTTCCAGAAAAATTGTGAAAAAGCGAGAAAATATAAACTACATATACTATCAGACATGATTATTTTCCGAATGTATGACTATTTAAATAGGAATTCCTATTTTTTTATGCAGAAAATAAATTCAAAAGTTGTTCAGGATTGTAGAACCAACAGGAAAATGATGTTTTCACAGGGCTAACCCCCTCTCTCCTATTTTTAAGGGAGGATTTCCTATTATTTCATATTTCAACAAAATCATGTCTGATATACACAGTAAATGAGATAATACAATCTAAATTACATATAAATGCAACGAAATACACAAGTTCAGAAATTTTAACTCGAGGGATGAATCTTTTCACTTGTATTTTTTTTAATGAATCTATATCATGTTTAAGAGAAAGTAATAGTTTTAAAAATGTTGATTGAAAGTTGGGTCTTTTTCCTGCTTCAGAAACATGTTCAGACTATTCACTGTAAATAAATTGCAAATGCATGATTAACCGTTTCTTTTCTTGATAAAGTTTGAAAAATGTAATGTGTAATTTAATGCATTACTTTTGTAA
Source organism: Modiolus philippinarum (assembly GCA_002080025.1). NCBI lineage: Eukaryota > Metazoa > Mollusca > Bivalvia > Mytilida > Modiolidae > Modiolus > Modiolus philippinarum. The sequence continues at coordinate 88,736 of MJUU01065785.1, forward strand.
AGTAATTGTAATATAATGCATTACTTTCAAAAATTGAAGTAATTGTAATTGTAATATAATACTAAATTTTCAAATGTAATTGTAATATAATGCATTACATTGTAATGTAATTCGCCCCAAGCCTGTCTGAAACTAACATTACTGGACAAACAACATTTTAAATGAGCTATTTTTGCCATCTTTAGAGAACCGAGAAAAGGTGAGGATATTATTAGAAAAACCTAATCTGTTATAATTTTTGTTTCGGCGTTTTGCATTTGCGCCGATTTGCATTTCATTTGCGCCGATTTTTTTTCCATTTGCACCGATTTCAAAATAGGAAAATCGCAGGTAAAACAGATAAACAGTTAGATATTTAATTCTTTCTAAAAATAAACCTCTTTAGCCACCTGCTCACCACGGGGAGATGGAAGTAGGATTTTGAGCAGGATATTTTGAAGTTAAAAGTAAGCGCAACACTGAATGTATAAAATCCACAAAAATTATACAGTAGGATTCTGAGTAAAATACTTTAATAGTCAAGTTTGGGAGTTAAAAACCTTATTTTTTATACATGTACACATGTAAGCACAACACAAAATGCATAAAATCCGCTAAAACTACACATTTTAAATCGGTAAAACTCATAAAACGGAACACTCATTACAAATATGTTCTTGCATAAATTAGTGGTACGTAGTTGCCATTTTTGCATCCTTATATGATATTACTGGAAGAAGTATTTGGGGCAACACTTAAAAGTTCCGTCTATAAATAATGTTGACATATCGTTGCACAAACATTCAAGATTCAAGTATGTTGAGAAAATTAGTATACCATTCTCATGATCATTTACAAGTAAGAATTTTCAGAATTGTTTGTCTCAATTTGCACATCGTCCCTACTTTAAGGTAAAACGAGCATATCTTTGCGACGCTCTCTGTAAACAGCAAGTGATGTGTTTTCAAATCCTTAGATTGAAGATGACTCTCTTTCATTTTCTGAAATAGAAAGCAAAAACAGGTGAGCCAAATGAGTAAGTCACCGGGTCGTGTAACTTGCATGTAATTTTTACAAAGGAATAAATACGATGTGTACAACTTATTTTTAGGATAAAAATGTTCAGAATGACAGCCATTGCCAAATTCTTGAATTGCACAATACAGCAGTTACTGTAAATTTAGTTTCTTTAGATGGCCTATGTCTCTTCAGTGCAGATCAAATTAAAATATTTGGAAGACCATTTACCAACAAAGAAATGCATACCTGTAATTTGGTTCTAACTATCTTGGATGACCTGCTTGATACATCTCCAGAATTGTTTCTTGGCCGAACCCGGAGTTCTCTTGCTACTGTCTTTCATTCATCTGCGGTATGGTTATGCTCATTCTGTGCCTTTAGAATCGTTGCACCATCCGAATCGGTGGTTACTCTGGCCTTACATGATTTTACAGTGCTTCTGTAAGCTAAGTTACCATGCTTCAGCACACCAACTTTGCGATATGTATGACCATCTATAATTGTACTCCTCTGTTCATCTGTGTTTGCAAAATGTCCATCTTTTAACTAAGTTCCCGTTTGAACACTCATTTAAGTGAACGCCATTTTACCCAGATACCTTCCAGGTATAGTGCAACTATTTGTACACGGTCTATTAATCCAGATAATACCATAAAGTACATAAATTTGTTCCAGCTGACAAAAAGTCCATTCTATCAAATATTTTAAGCATTTGCATAATATTTCTTCCTTTTGGAACAATTATTATATGCAATTTTCCGATGGAAAATTGTGTAATATTTAGTCCTTTTGGAACAAATATCATGTAATATTTTGTCCTTTGGAGCAAATAATATGGGGAAACTTACATTCTTTCACATATTGAACTCGACTAAAATATCCGTGAAATATTTGACTGAAAAAACGGCGCAAATGAAAAAAAAAAAATGAAATGAAAAAAATTCGGCGCAAATGAAAAAAGGAACATTTTCAAAAACTTCGCAAATGAAAAAATGAACATTTTCAAAATCGACGCAAATGTCACACGCCCATTTTTTAGCACAGAAAAAATGGCTATACATCACACAAAGACATACTGACACTTTCCTTTGATGCCGGTCCAACACCACAGAAAATAAACCAAATTTAAGTCTAAAAATTCTGAACAAGTAACTGACAATCGGTGTACACTGAACAAGTCTGAGATTCAGTATATACATGTACAAATAATTCCCTTTGTTCGTGTCCTCCTTGTGAATGTTTGGAATTGTGTAAAAGCATATTTATAAAGACTTTGAATAAAATACGAACATTTTTTTTGTTTTGTTTTTCAATTCAATGAACACTTTCATTTATCAATGAGGGTCGCTATTTCAGAATTCATTAGCACATGCTTAAAACTATTGGATGCATCAAGTCGATTGCTGCAAACTATATTTTTCTTTTCCAATCAGCTTAAACTTGTTTAAAAAAACTCCCGAAATAATATACTTGTATATATGTATGCAGTGTGTTAAGATATTGATTCGACAATATCGTAGTCAATCAGTGCAAATATGACCACGATGACATTAAAACAGTTCCAGTGAACATGCAAAGCACACGACTTAAAAATATTTAAAAGCTAACCAAGGTCAGTTGATTTAATACTTGCTAAAACATGTAAGGATAAGCAAATAAATATCAGAACAAACAAAGAAAATGTAAAAATTTGATGTCCAAAACATTGAGTTACTTATTTATAATTACTTCATTTCAAAAAAGGTCACAAATAATAAAAAGAAATCTCAAATCTTTTGAGAGCTTCTTAACATTCAAAAAAAGCAATGAAGTTACAATAAATTATCATAAGAGCATTGACAGGGAAATGCACAAAGCGATATACATTTGTAGAGACATATAAACAATAACATGAATAAGACAGGACAGGTCGAAGATATGAGAAAAAATACTCGAAAACGGAATAAACTCTTTTGTATTTATGGTGTCTATAGTTATCATTACTTAGATGTAGGTCCAGGTATAATATGTTGATAGTAAAGTGCTATTTTAACATCTAGTAATTTTTTGTTAGTTGTAAATGTTATTTGAAGTCCAAATTCATGGCTTTATTTCTTACATCGGCATAAATAAAACACTTCTGCCTTTGTCACAGTAAATACAGTAAATTTGTTTAAACTCACCCTTTTAAGGTGATGCCGACCTGAAAATAATTATTAGTTATATAAAAATGTTGTCTTCAGATAGGAAAAATGTCCCTTGTAAAAAAAAACAAACAAACAAAAACAAACAAAAAAAACAAACAAACAAACAAATGCATAAAATGTATATGTACATGAATTTGTTTCCATGGCAAAAGCCTCAACATATGCTAGGTTCTTCCACATGTTATAAGGTATCACAATATCACCAATAAATATAGTTTAAAAATTTGTAGATTTATAAATAGATTTATTGACTGTATAGACATGTCAAAGGTATAGATGAAATAAGAATGAGATAACATAAAGTTGTCTGAAAAGGAAGCGAAATATATTTCAAAGATACACATTTTTCAACATTTTTTGTCCTCTTCGTTAATAAGGATGACACAAAACAATATTTAAAATAATTAATTTTAAAGTGCAATTTTTATAAGTACTTAAAAGCACATATAAGCTAAATTATGATCCCCAAAAAATATTATGCACATGATATAGATAAAAAGTTGCAGCATGAAAACTGGGGGTCATGTTACACATCACATTTGACATCAAATCGCAATAGCACTGAAGTTCATGTCACTGGAAATAAAAATATATGTTTTATCAGAATTACCTTTTACCAAGCGATAAAAGTAGAAATTTCCTATTTCTATACACCAGTTGAAGGGATATTTATAAATCAAGAGACCGTCCCCCTTTTTTGCCATTACGGTTTTAGCAATGGCAAACCTTATGCGATGTTCAAAAAAATATCATCATTTATAGCCATCTGTTAACCTGATTTCTTCACGGGTATGACCTGATATTTTCCCTCGACACCTGATTAGATGTTGCAAATCGGCGATTTGAAAAGTAACAGTTGCCAGAATTGAGTTCCGATAACGTTTTGTACACTAATGACTGAACAAACATTTCCGGTTGAGAAATTGGAACAACATGATCCACTTTCTATAGTAACAAATACATAATTCTAGTGGAATTACAGTGTCGCTGATCTTATTATTTTAGCTGTGGGGACCAACCATAACCCTTTTTCGTTTCATTTAACTTGTTCGGCCGATTTTGATTGTCATCAACATAATTCTTCTCGCTAAACTTTTAGTGAAATGTCGAAATAGCTCATGTTTGAGAACATGACTGCACTTTCTCAAAGCAAAATGCACTACGTTTAACGTTACCAAATAAAAATGCTGAACTTCAAACATTTGAAAATGCTGTTGAATAGAGGTATTAGCTATTTATATGAAACAGAATTGCATATAATGATCCTAATATCACAAAATATATCCGATCATCAAGATGTGGAAATGTTACAACCTCATGCAGATTGTCAACTGATTTCCTCACAGAGCCTCAACAGAAGAGCCTTTAGAGCATGTGCTATGACTTTTCAAAACTATATGCAGCATCAATGAAACACATTTTTTAAATGTTCATTAATTAGATTGATGCCTAAAACCTTGTGAGTGTATCCAACTGCTTTGTCTAGATTAATAGTATTACACAGCTGCAACACGTGAGACATAACTAGAGCACATGCTGCAGCTCTGCAATGCGTCGTAGCAATCTAGATCAAAATAAAAGTCAAAAACATAAAGAAAATTTGGGAACCATTGTTCATCTAACCAAAACAAATTAAGGATTGTACAAAGAAATGATAGAAAAATGATTATATGAAGGGAAAGTTTGGGAATGCATATTTTTATATCATTATACTGTTTACATAAATTAATAAAAAAAATTAGGCGTCCCCGATTAGATCAGAGAAATAAATTGTGTAATGTTAATTTCTTTGGTGTAATCTATATGAAATTCTTCACTCATTGAACATGTTGAATCTACCTTGTGTAGTAAATCCAGCACGAGAGTTATAAGTCTTGCTTTTATGGGATCTTTTTGTTTCATTAGAATGTTGTTAATTGGATAAAAAGTGAAAATTTTAAATGCTTTGGAACCTTTTTATTTTACTATTTTTAATGATTTTGTTGTCAATCATAATATATGAAACAAAAATGAACAAACATGACAAATATTGGATAAAATCGCGGAATAATACCATGGAGACATATGACATAGAGATCATTCAATAAATCAACTCTTAACTGAGTACAATATCATATAAGCATAATACCCAATAGTATCAAATCAATTAAGAATATTAGAAAATTGATAAAAGAAATGAAATGATGTTGCTCCACATGCACTTTTCTAATAACTCTTCCTCCAGTTCACTCATGCATGTAAGTACTATTGACTGAATATTGTTTTCGATTTAGTGACAAGAATTTTTTATGTTTGTTGGCATATTTCTGAGAGAAGACAACGTAATCCATGTTGCTCGTCTCTTTTATCAACAAGCTTAAGATTACATGCATGTAGCCCTAATTCACCACTTCAAATTTTCATGGCTATACATTTTGTTACATTTTGTTATAACTTTATTCTTCGTTAGAGGTAATAGTGTGACAACCAAAGATTTTGTGTTTATATAATTAAAGAACTTTATGTGTGCCAGATAATAATATTACACTGACTTCAGTTTTCTCCAAAATACATCTAAATGCTGAATTATCTTCCAAAGAGTCAGGGGCGTCATACACTTCACCAAATAAGGAATTATACAAGTTAGACTGGGAATAAGATGATGGGTCTGGAATGCATTGTTTAAGGAGATACAGTGTGCCAAAAAAATTCTTTTAACTCTTGATTCCATGAAATGAGCTGCCATTAAGTCAGGAACATCAAATACTTTAGAGTTGTGAGCAATGAGAACAACACTGGTATAGGGTCTGTAAGTCTCATCATGGGACTCACGAGAATCCACGACAAACAGGCAATTCGAAAACGTTTCCCGCCAAAACATGACGTCTGAGGATTATGACGTTCAAATTTTTGTTTGAAACGTCATATGACTTTGTTCAAAATGTAACTTACAACACTTTCAACTCCTTTATTGTTGTAGTACCATTCTCAAATTTCAAGCCAGTAACTACAGATGTTTGAGGTAAGATTTTTCTTTTTTGGTTTGACGTATTGGTTAAATGTTTTACTTTTTGTTTATTGTTAGCAGACAACTGTATTGAATGAGAATCTCTGTCTGAAAGTAAAAAAGTAATTTTACCTATAGGCTACATGAACTATTTCAGCTGGAACTCATGAAATGTTAGCATTTTTTACATCAAATTTCTAAGGTTATCTAGCTTATGGCATTTCTCAAGTACATGTTGCGACTCAATATATCAAAATTCAAAATTTTATATTGTCATAAAGAAATAATCCTCTATTGTAAGTATAAGATTTTATACTTAAACCTGTGTTAGTGATTTACTGTAGTCATTTATATATAATGAAAAAGTAAGTGCGACGTAATTATAAACCCCACTCCGAAAGAATGGGGATATACTGTTCTATCCTTGCCCGTCTGTCTGTCAGGAATACTTTTCGTTCAGGATTTCTCATCTTATGTTTGTAGTAATGATTTGATATTTGGTCAAATGCTTTGGTATGGGGAGTTGTACCACGTCTCCCCGTTTCAAGTGCGTCACTTATCTACCTCCTGTTTGTTAATTACTTTGATTTTTTTTTCCAATAAAAGCCATACATGTATCTTTAATCTTTAATTGAAGGATTTCTTAGCTTTTCGTTATGTATGTATGTAGCTATGATTTAATATTGTGTCAGAAGCTTTTTTGTTATGTTGATTTAAAAAGTGTCTCCCATTTTCAAATCCGTCTTTGAAAATTATGTAGTAGTCCATCTGTACTTGATAAATTTTTGGTGTTATTAATGAATTCAGATTTATGTTCTGTGTTTAAATGATGAATGATCTAAGTTTAGAATTTTATGTATAGCACAATTTCTGCCTCTTCTAGTGGACTGCTTGTCCCCTGAGGATATTCACCAACCCAGATGTCAGAACTTCGATGCAAACCCCAAAACCAATTTCATTTGAAAATATACAATATGTACATTTTTGAAATTTTTTTTTAAACCTTAAGAGTATCCCCTTCTTGCATAGGTCTGTCCTTAGCTGTTTTTGGCTTTTTTTTAGATCGTTTTGGTTATTAGTTTTCTGCCAGTCTTTACAAATATTTCGGTTTATTGTCTTCCAAAAGTTTTGCTCCAATCTGCACTGAAATGACGTAATTTTTTTTTTTAAATGGGTATATGCAGAAATTATATTTACAATAGAATGGTACTATGTTAATAATTCTATACTGACAAATAATTGTAACACAATGTGAAGTTTCAAAAATCTTGATAAAATAAATGATTGTTATGCGCCATGAATGAATCGGATTTTATTTTTCTTTATTATCCTCGTATGTACATGTAAATTCTTACCATGTCCTGTTGTTTCAGTATCAAAATATGTCATAGTATCATTTTTGGTTCCTAGAGTACATATTCTTGAGCAATTGCTGGTTTTGCGATTGATTTAAATCACCCGATGTTTTGAAGCCTGAATCTAAAATAAGATTTGTAGGTTAGATTTCATTGCTAATTGCTCCATGTCAACAGTAACAGTTGCATGAAAGAAATTGCTTGTGAAGATTATGTTTGATGTACTATTTTGTACATTTAATTTTTTTACCTGCCTAAACAAAAAAAATTATTCAAAAAATCACTTTCAAATCACATTTAAATCATGTATATGTTCCAGACCATACGCGTATTTGCACCGTACGCGTACGGTCCGGACCGTATGCGTATACTCATATGGTCCGACCGTACGCGTATGGTCGGACCATACGCGTACGGTCGGACCGTATGAGTATACGTGTACGGTCTGCTACGAGATGGACCATACACGTATATTTAGACCGTATGAGTACAAAGAAAAACACTACATTCGTTATTCAAACATAGAAGTAAGTTACAGTCAAAACTGATCCACTAACAACCACTGAAAACCGTATAAATTATTAGGTCTTTATAAAAATAATAAATTACTAATATAACTGAAATGTAATTATAGAAGCAGTGAAATAAAAAAAAAATGTTTTCACATTTTCACACAGGTGATACATAAGCTTCATTTTTACATTAAGAAGTTTTGCTCGTTGACAGGGCGTATTCCTTTTTGGAACACTGTGTAATTTTCGCTTTTATATTTATTCAGCCGCCCCTTTACGAGATTTTGGAATTTGCACCCTTTGTGGGATAATTGGGAAAAATATTGTTGTTGCTAAGAGGTGGTATTCATTTATTTTTTTTCTCAGAATGTTCAGACAAGAAGACCAATTAACATTTATTTATTTTTACGAAACACTAATTATTATTTTTTTTCTCATATTTTCTTTAAAATAACGATTTTTCCAAAAACTTATTTGTTTCTAAACATAAGAGCTTAATTCATTAAAAAATATTGTAAACGGTTTATTAATTTATTGATATATTATACCAAGAACACGTAAGACTTTGAAATAGCCACACCGTACGCGTACGGTCCAAATACGCGTATGGTCTGGAACATATACACAATTTGTTAAGATGATTTTATCACGATTTATTTATCAAATCTGAGTGAAATCACAACACAAGCATCGGCTGAAAGTGGTTTCATAACGATTTGGTCTAAGTCACAATTTGATAATCATTTGGTTCTGATTTAGTAATGATTTGATATCTTATCCAAAAATGCAAAATGATTTCAACATGATTTGATAACTTAAGTGTTGTAACATCCTGATTTGATAACAATTTTATAACTTGTACGTTTTCAAAAATGATTTGGTAACAATTTGGTGACTTATTCATTATTGAGAGATGATTTTGTTACAATTTTATACTCTCTGAGAGATGAATTTGTAACGATTTTATACTCTAATTATTTACACAGTCATATAAAATCTTTTCCAAGATGCATTTAACACATGTTTTATGCATTCTTGCAAGCATTTGATTTCTTGAAGGATTTGATTAAAATGTCATGTGATCATGTTTGAAAAAGAAAAATTGGCTCCATTTCCTGTTTACTTTTGTCTTGTTTGGATGTAAAAGTATGAAGGACAAAGATGATGCATCATATATAAAGTAGGTGCCAGTAATTAAGATATGAATATATGATTTGTTTTCCTTGTGAATTTTCATAATAAATTCAGTTTGTTTTAAAGGATTACTAAAGGAAAAATAATATGATTTTGATATATTTTAAAGGTAAGAAAAAACCTTCTAATACTTAAGGAATTTTGATTTTAGTTTATACTACTGGTATTAGCAATAGATTCTGTTGAAACAAGAGGCTCTCAAGAGCCTGTATCGCTCACCTGTACCATGGCCAATACATAACTTCAAATCAACTTATATGTTAAAGGGTCATATTTTCAAACTATGTAACTAAACATTCATGTTATATGATCCAACTTTAATTTAACTGTTTTCCCTATTGCATGTCATCTTGGATAAGGGATGGATCTGCAGGACACAATTTTAAAGAAAATTAAGTATTGTGCCAAAGTTTATTTCCAACTGGCCAAATGGTTTTAAAGAAGAAGATCTTTGAATGTAATCCTATATCAAAATTTGTTTCCCATTGGTAGCCAAAATTTGCGTAAGGTGCAGACTTGAAGGACATCTGTTTTGAAGGGGACCATCTAAGATACATTGTGACTAGCCAAGTAGTTTCAGATAAAAAATTATTTGTATGCTCTTTCCATACAGTCGAGTAATAAATTAAGTTCCCTGCAGATGGCCATATTGGATGACATTTAGGCATAAAAGTCACAATACATATATATATATTATAGTCAGCACCTCATAAGCATCGTTAATGCCAAGTTCCGTTCAAATCCATTCAGGTTAATTTCATCAACTGCTCACTAAAGGCTTTATTTACTAATATTTTTGACATTAAGCCGTGTAGCAACCGTTAATGATACAACACCACCTAATGATATCAATATCATTTAGCGTTACGGGCGCAACGCTAAATGATATAATTTATATCATTTATGATCTCCCATATCGCCTGCTAATGATACAAAACCGCTAATGATACAATTTATTGCATTTAGCATCGACACATCGCCGCTAAATGATACAACCAAAATCTCACGAAAAAGCGGAAAAAGAGCTACCGCAACCGCTAATGATATAAAATTTTTGTATCAATAAGAGAAACTTTTAAAGTTAAGCATAAAATCATGTGCTCAGAAGAGCATTTAAATACAGATGCATTTTTTTCGTAATGGGCCCTTTGCCACTAGAAACAGAAGAGGGGCGGGAAAATCCAAAAATCCTAGAATCGGATTAAATTTTACAGGACGGTAATGTAGCAAGCGTGAAACTCATTTGCCCAGCCCAGTAGTCAGTACTTCGTTGCTGACCCGAAAGCCAATTCTATTTGGAACCTTACAATATCTAAATTTTTGTAAATTTTGTGGAAACTAAGGAGTATCTCTCTCATGCAAAGCTATGTCCTTAGCTAATTTTGGCTTTACATTTATATCATATTGGTTATTTGATCTCTTTCAGTTTTTTTTAACATCTTCGGGTTTATGGTCTTCCAAACGTTTAGATTTCATCTGCACTGAAGAAACATAAGTTGTCGAAATGCGCATATGCAGAATTTAAATTCACAGTAACTTCGGTATTTAGTCATTTGTGTTCTTTTAATTCCGAAAATGGAGATTCCTGCCATAGATACGGAAGGGGTGTTCAAAGTGCTCAGAGTTGGATGAACTCATTTCTGTTATTGAAATGTTTAAAAGAAAAAGGAATAAGAAACGGAAAATGGGCGGAAAAATAAAAAAGCTTAGAATCGGACGATATTTTACAGGAAGGTTATGTAGCAAGTGTGAAACTCCTTTGAACTCTTTAAATTTTCAAAATGGAGATTGTTGCTATAGATGAAGAAAAAGGCAGATCAGCTGTGTGTATAACATACTTCAGACAACTATATAAAAATTATAACTTTGTGTGGCGGCATTCATTGTAGTAAGACATTATATATAATAATTCATCAAGCCCTGTATAATGTCTCACGATATTATCCATTGGACAGGTATAGTATGAAGAGTTGTCACATACTTCAGACAACTATATAAAAAGTATAAATTTGTGCAGCGGCATTCCTTGTCGAAAGACATTGAATCCTCTCTGCTATACACACAGCTGATCTGCACGAGCACCTATACATCATGTACTGCGTTACAACCCTAGATTAAACCTACGAGGAGGTATCACCCGGTTACCGAAAGCTATATTTTTATAGCCTAGGTAGCCGAGTGGTCTAGGGCGCTGGACGTAGTGCAGGCGGTGTTGCCATAGATGTCACAACAGTGATGGTTCGAATCCCGGAGAGGGAACTACCAATGTGCAGATCTAACAATGTTGGGCTGATTTTCAGACGTATATATATATATATATATAGTTGTATGCTTTATCTTGTAGGGAGAGGATATTTATAGGCTATGCCCGTTATACATTTATATTCAATAGAATATTCGAAATTGAAATTTAAATTTTCCCATAGGGTCCTATGTTAAACCCATGTTCTGCGCTGGCGGCCATGTTTTTTATTGGATCGGAAAGAGATGAGCAATCTTTGTAAAGGACCTTCCATACATCATTCTTGTAAGTTTGGTTAAATTTGCTTCAGCCATTTCAGAGCAGAAGATAAAAATATGATTTTCCAATAGGGTCCAATGTTAAAGCATGTTAAGTGCTGGCGGCCATTTTTTTTGTCAAATCGGAAGGAAATGAGCAATCTTTGTTGAGGACCTTTAGTACATTATTCCTGTAATGTTCGGTAGAATTTGCTTCAGCGGTTTCAGAGCAGAAGATGAAAATGTTATTTTTCCCATAGGGTCTAATGTTAAACCTTAGTTCCGCGCTGGCGGCCATGTATTTGTCGGATCGGTACGAAATGAGCAATCTTTGTAAAGTACCTTCAATACATCATTCCTGTAAAGTTTGGTTGAAATTTGGTAGTTTCAGAGGAGAAGATGAAAATGTGAAAAGTTAACGGACGACGGACGGATAGACAGACGGAAGACGGACGCCAAGTGATGACAATAGCTGACACTGACCCTTTGGGTCAGGTGACAGGTGAGCTAAAAAGACGATTTGGTGTAAACAGTTGTGAACGATTGTGATCGGTTCAAGTGCTTAGAAATCAGCAAACCTGTTTAACTGTTTAACCCTTTCGACAGTAGAACTATGATAATCAACGACTTGAAAGGATAGATTCTTTATTTAACGGCAATCCAGATTTGCATTATAATTTTTCTAGATTCGGAATTAATAAAAATATTTTCTTGAAACTTCAAGGTTAATTGACTACTACAGATTGAGAATTTTCTAGAAGCAAAATGAATGAAACCTCGTCGAAATGTAAAACATATTTAATTTTCGACAGCGAAATTTGTAAAAATAAAAAAAACCTGTCCCTGTTAAAACGACTGGTGGGACCACAAATACTAAAATCGATCTCTATTTTATTGTGAACATTATGTTAAAACTCCATGAATTTCAATCGAAACTAAAATCATGTTCACATTTAAACTAGATTCAATCGATTTAAATTAAGATTGATTCTTTTAAAATCCGTTTATGCTCACATTTAAAACACCTGAAACGATTACAAGCGATCTCAATGAGGGTATGACGTTCTCATTAGAACCAATCCCTTGCCGAATTCTAAGCACTTCAAGCGATAGCAATCGATCCCAACTGTTCACATGCACCAAAGCCGTAATCGTCTCAGTTTGTTGATTTCTAAGCACTTGAATCGATCACAATCCATTTCAACCGTTCACAACAAATCGTCTTTTTTTATCTTTTTGAGACCACCTCTTACTATAAGATTGCAATCAATGTTTATACAGTAAGAACAGCAAAAACTTTGGAAATTGATGACAACCGATTAAAATATTGTAAATGTGAACGTCCTGTTTTGGTTTTTTTATTGTCACAATCCCAATTGTTAATAAAAAACTTTAATTGCCCTCATCTAATATTGGCATGTTATGTACAGATACATAAGGTTCCATACAATATCAAAAAACTGAATTTTTATGCCGTTCAAGATGACGTATTGATTGCAAGTCCCAGTGACTAATCTCAGTTATATAACGAGGAGGAAAAAACATGAATACTCATGATAAGCGATGACTGCTTCGATGAAAATAAATACAGATAACGCAAAAATATGGTGGCCAGATGTGGCCATTTTGCGTTTTCGCCTTTTCTCCATTCACGTTTTTGACAGACGCTTAAGGACGATGTAACTAAGATCTGCAGTGGTGGCCATCTTGGAATTTGATTGATACTTAAATCCTGCATTTGCTTAACGACCATCATGCTGCCATGCCTACTTAATATCGACTTTATGTATGAAACGGTTTTCAAGCAGTAATAATTAACAACATCATCCCATACAGTCCTATTTTAAAACCCAGTGGAGATGGGAACATTTTTAACATATGTAGAAATTGCAGTTCTTGATAAGCTGGACACTTTTGCTATGTAACCCTAACCCCCTCTCAAATCGTTTTTGAAAATATATGACAAAATGTATAAAATTATGAAAAATTTGACAAATAAAGGGCAATAACTCCTAAATGGGTTTTAAAATTTTATTCAAAATTTCTAGATAGGTTGAGCTTGGTATGCTAAACATTTTTGCAACTAAAAGTTGATTTCTATTTGTTATAGTTTTTCCGATCAAACAAAATGTCTTAAAATTTTGAAAATCTTAAGGAAAAAGGGCAATAACTCAAAGACAGATTTTCGAATTTTCATCAAAATTGGAAGGCGTGTAGATCTTGCCATGCTGATCATTTTCCCTCATGCTGATCATTTTCCCTGTGCCCGATTTTATATATTTGTAAACGTTTTCGATTTATTTGCGAAAACTGCAATTTACCCTTATTTTGTATTTTTAGCAACAGCAGCCATGTTGTTTGATCTTTGGACTAATCGAACACAATTTTAAAACTGCATACCCTGGTTATGATTCAGGCCTAGTTTGTTACCATTGGCCAAGCACTTTCAGAGAAGAAGATTTTTGAAATTGTTGACGGACATACGGACGACAGATGCAAAGTGATGGCAAGGTGAGCTAAAAGAAGGGTTGCAAGAATATATCTAGATGAACACTATTTTACAACACCGTCTTGCAAACTATTTAAGGAATGTAGAATTATAAACGAAATTTATAATGAAAAGAATACTTTACCACCCACTTTTCTTGTATTATTGGTGCATAAATCAAAAATATAAATTAGCTCCAAAATACTTCCAGATCTACTATTTTTTTGCAAAGGACAATGAATCATACGATGCAATATTTTTATTTTCAGACAATTTCATTGTCCGAAAAACAAAAACAACTATGAAAAGCGAGTTTCTGTTCGGCGGACCTGAAGTGTGGAACTCTCAACCTAATTCAATTAAAAACTCGAAAACTGTTTTTAAAATTCAAAAATAGTTACCAATTGCAGAATTTCTGATATTTTTCTATTAATTAATTGATTGTGCAATCCAAATAAATCATTCCCTCCTAATAAAGATATTTATATATATTTATTTATTTATTTACCTTTTTGGAATTTCCATGGGATAAGGGCCATTTTGGATAATTTACATTAGGGTCCATTTTCACATGTCACACAATATAATTGCAAAGTTACACATAGTTTGGAGGTTTTGAAATTTTCCATTTGTTTCTATGGCAACCGCAGCCATTTTTTTAATTTGATACCCACTATAAGTGCTATACTTTCTAAACAAATTGTATGCAATTTTTTTCTCGTCGCTCTTTAGTTTCCGAGATATCCGTTCGTTTTACTTTTTAAAATTTCGAAAATAGAAATGAAAACATTTAAGAAGTTTTATAATAGATATGAACATTTTATGTCTAAATATGGCGTTACTCGTAAACAGCTTATTTCTCAGGGCATTCCTAATCCTATTTTTACGGAAATGTTGTCCAAAAAATGCCAGAAATTGATTAAATGGTCAGAAAAGCTGGGACGTAACTTACATTCTTAACACTATAGGGGATATTCTGCTTACATCCTTTAAATTGGCTTTGAGACCTATTGACCTGAAAATTTTGCACACACACTGGCCCCTCACTGATACTGCCGATGTCCACCGAAATTTATGATGATTATTGACCAAACCCTTCGGGAAGTTTTGAGCTTGATTTTTCTTCCATAGTGCAACAGTGTTCCACCAGCAAACTAGGCTTCTTCAGCTAGCCGACAGTTTAGCGGCGAGCACCCCCTGACTCATCTTTCAAAATTACGTATTGTTTTTTTTCTTTCCTTTCAAGATTATGGTCAAGGAGTTAGTAGTCTACCTTTATTAGGTTTTATTCGAAGTTTATTATACTACAGGGAAAAGGGACAGATAAAGGGGAGATTTGGGTACCCATAAACCGGTTTAACCCTACTGCTGGCTTTTGCTAGTGCCGGTACCAAGTCCGACTGTCCCGAGTTCCTATCGTTGTCTACGTTTGTCTTTTGTCTTATTTGTGTTCTTCATGTGTAGTTCCACAGCAGATTGTGGAATGTAATTATAATTTTCAGTAATTGTAGGTGTTTCCTGTTTTCCATTTTTTACATGAGTTCTTTACTTGCTAGACAACCCGCAGTTATTTGTCATCTAACTCTGAGAACTTTGTACTTCCTGCCTGGTTCTGTATCTTTAGCAACAATCGCCATTTTGAAAATTTAAAAACCACAAATGAGTTTCACACTTGCTACATAACCTTCCTGTTAAATTTCATCTGATTCTAAGCTTTTTGGATTTTCCCGCCCCTTTTCTGTTTCTAGCGGCAAAGGGTCCATTTCGAAAATAAAATTGCATCTGTATTCAAATGCTCTTCTGAGCATATGATTTTATGCTTAACTTTATTAGTAACTCTTATTGATACAAAAATTTTATATCATTAGCGGTTGCGGTAGCTCTTTTTTCCGCTTTTTCGTGAGATTTTGGTTGTATCATTTAGCGATGATGCGTCGACGCTAAATGCAATAAATTGTATCATTAGCGGTTTTGTATCATTAGCAAGCGATATGGGAGATCATAAATGATATAAATTATATCATTTAGCGTTGCGCCCGCAACGCATAATGATATTAATATCATTAGGTGGCGTTGTATCATTAACAGTTGCTACAAAGCTGTCTATGAAGCTAATAAACTACTTCAACATACATGTCAGCAGAGTTCATAGTGATTTGCCACTAAAGTCCCAGTAATATACATAATATGGTTATATAGGAAAATCACTATGACATGAAAGAAGGTAAAGATTTAGAAAGTATTTTTGCAAAAAATTGCAGAAATTTACACAAAAACACTGTTTTTGCTCTTAATTATGGAAGAAATAATTTTTTAAATGAAGTAATAGTAGGGAATTTCTCTAAAGCTTAAAAGGGAAAAATTAACTAAAGAAAATTTGAACACAGAATTTAAAGGGAAATAACTAATTACCATATGGTATTGGAAAAAAAAGGTGAAAAACGGCCAATAAATCATACACAGGCCTTTGGATTTTCTTCAAAATTTCAGAGTATGTAGATCTTGATATGCTGAACATTTTTTTTAATTTATATTTCACCTCTATCTGTTACAGTTTTTGAAATAAAAAATACACAAATTTTGAAAAATTTACGGAAAAAGGGCTATAACTCTCAGACGGGTTTTCCAATTTTCTTCAAAATTGCTGAGCAGATAGATCTCGGCATTCTGAACAATTTTACCTCATGTCAGATTTTTGATATCTGCATCGGTTTTTGAGTTATTGGCTAAAAACACCAATTTACCCCCTAGGTTCTATTTTTAGCACCAGCGGCCATGTTTTTCATCGGATCATAATAAAATGAGGATCGTTTGTACAAGACATGTCATAGATGATTACTATAAAGTTTCAAAATAATCCCTCCAGTAGTTTCAGAGGAGAAGATTTTTAAAAGTGAGCTAACGACGGACGGACAGACGGACGCAAAGTGATGGCAAAAGCTTACCCTGGCA
This sequence comes from Modiolus philippinarum, assembly GCA_002080025.1. Lineage (NCBI taxonomy): Eukaryota > Metazoa > Mollusca > Bivalvia > Mytilida > Modiolidae > Modiolus > Modiolus philippinarum. The sequence continues at coordinate 105,907 of MJUU01065785.1, forward strand.
TAGCCAGGTGAGCTAATAAGGAATCCATTGGAAAAAACTGCATCAGAATCTGACTAAAAATTTTTAAAAATGAAATTTTTGTGATTCACTCCTAGTGGGCCCCATTTATCTAATGAACGGTACATGCGATGTGAAATCCGTTGAAAAATTACTGATTGAAAATGAGAACACTGAAAGAAACCCCATCAAAATCCGATAAATAATAAATATTCTACAGTCAAATATGTGAAGACATCAAATGTAACCCTTTTTGGCCCCCTTTTTAAACATGAGGCTCTCAAGAGCCTGTATCGCTCACCTGGACCATGGCTGCCATAGATAAAAGGCATTTCCAATAGGAAAAACGAAATATAACATTTAGCAGAATACTTTTTTTTTCTAAAATTACAGTATTCTTGTTTGGTTTCCATGGCAACCGAAATATCCACCATCCATTACAACCCATAACAGAACACCATTCAAAAAAAATTTGGGCAGGGGTTCCCCTTATAATTAAAGTAATACATAGTGCTGAAATTAAAACATGCAGACCACTTTTCAAATAAAAATTCAAAAATTTGGGCAGAGGTTCCCCTTAAAATCAATAGGGCCAATGTAAAAACTATGTTCCAGATGGGGGCCATCTTGGATGAGGTACGGACCTACCAGATGCATTTTTTGGATGGGACCACCTAAGGACCATTGTGGCTTAGATTGGTTCTAATTGGACTAGTAGTTTATGAGAAGAAGATCTTTGAATGTATATTCCATAGGGTCCAATGTTAAAACTATGTTCCCGCTGGCGGCCATCTTGGATGAGGTACAGACCTGCCGGATACCTTTTTTGGAAGGGACCATCTAAGGCCATTGTGACTAAGTTTGGTTATAATTGGACAGGTAGTTTCTGAGAAGAAGATCTTTGAATGTCTTTTCCTTAGGGTTCAATGTTAAAACTATGTTCCCTGCTGGTAGCCATCTTGGATTAGGTACGGACCTGTTGGATACCTTTTTTGGAAGGGACCATCTAAGGACCATTGTGACTAAGTTTGGTTATAATTGGACAGGGAGTTTCTGAGAAGAAGATCTTTGAATGTCTTTTCCATAGGGTCCAATGTTAAAACTATGTTCCCACTGGCGGCCATCTTGGATTAGGTACGGACCTGTTGGATATCCTTTTTGGAAGGGACCTTCTAAGGACCATTGTGACTAAGTTTGGTTATAATTGGACTGGTAGTTTCTGAGAAGAAAATCTTTGAATATGTTTACCCATAGAGTCCAATGTTAAAACTATGTTCCCCGCTGGCGGCCATCTTGGATTAGGTACGGACCTGCCGGATACCTTTTTTGGAGGGGACCATCTAAGAACCATTGTGACTAAGTTTGGTTATAATTGGACTGGTAGTTTCTGAGAAGAAGATCTTTGAATGCGTTTACCCATAGGGTCCAATGTTAAAACTATGTCCCCTGCTGGCGGCCATCTTGGATTAAGTACGGACCTGTCGGATACTTTTTTTGGAAGGGACCATCTAAGGACCATTGTGACTAAGTTTGGTTATAATTGGACTGGTAGTTTCTGAGAAGAAGCTCTTTGAATGTCTTTTCCATAGGGTCCAATGTTAAAACTATGTTCAACGTTGGCGGCCATCTTGGATGAGGTACGGACCTGCCGGATACCTTTTTCAAAGGGGTCCACCCAAGGACTTTTGTGACCAAATTTGGTTCCGATTGGCCCCGTGGTTTCAGAGGAGAAGATCTTTGAATGAAAAGTTTACGCCGGACGGACGGACGACGGACGGACGCCAAGTGATGGCAAAAGCTCACCCTGGCATAGCCAGGTGAGCTAAAAAACGATATGAATACAAAGATTTACATTTGTCATTTTTTCTTTTTTTTGAACGTCGAAATGAATTGAAATTTGAGCTGTTTTGATTGTTGTAAAGACTCGATACATGTAAATCAAAAGCTGGTACACTCAACTAACTAGGCTACTGACACTGACTGATAACACAGGAGTCAACAAAAATAGTCAATTTGACAAATGCCTGTACATTTCACCAATACCCTATTCTTTATATGGTTGCGATTCAGTAACAATTTTATTCAGATTTGTTTCTGATTCTGTTCAGATTTGATTCAGATTTGTTAATGATTTAGTTGTGATTTCATATTGATTCTGTTCATGATTTTGTCCTGATTTCATAGTGATTTGAATGTGATTTCATTGTGATAAAATTTTCCATGCAAATGAGCTATTAAACCGTGCCGACCAAATGCCTTCCAAATCATTTCAAAATGACTTAGTAACATGATTTTATACAATGTTGTTTTTCGTTTTGGTGGTTGTTCACACAGAAAAAAATTGATGCATCAGAATAATATGACTTCAGCACTTTATTGTCCTTTAAGTTTAAGATGTTTTTGTGAAAATATATATTTTACCCTGAGCATTAGGGGGTAATAAAGTAACAAGGAAAGTAAATACAAAACTATAATGAAACAGGTGGGTTACACTTTTTATTTCAGTTCTGGCATGGAAATTTGAATAGCTGTTTTGACAATAAAATTTGACTGCTTATCATCATATTATCTGGCAACATCGATTTTGATTAGATTACAAACATATCACATATATTGATTTGAAAACGATACAAACTTTATTTCACATTTAAGTTATGGTAAATGTGCCAGTAGAAATCCTTCAACTTTGTTTTTTCTCAAATTTTATTTCATGATCAGCTCTCATGGTCAATAATTTTGCTATTGTTTCCTTGGTCAACTTCATTCAAAAAACAGAAGTTATTTCTCGTTAAACGTTTTTGCCCATTAATACGCTCCGACATAAAACAGTATACACTAATTTATCGGCTATGGGGACAATAGCAAGTTTATGGTTTCCCGAGACACCACTAGTTCCTGACGCGAAGCGGAGGGAAATAGTTGGTGTCGAGGGAAACCATAAACTTGCTATTCTTCAAATAGCCAGTAAATAAGTGTTTTTTTTTCTTGCACCGAAATCAAACATCAAAGGTATCAATGTGAAGTCATCTTTAAATAGTTCATCGTCTTATTTAATGACCAATAAATAGTTCATCGCCGATAAATAGTCATTGAAACTGTTGACCGGTAAATAGTCTACGGCAAGTGTGAAAATAGTAAATTTATCCAATAAACAATAATAGAAAATACATTCATTAATATCCTTTGTTGTTTTATTGCCTGGAGACTGATTGGTCAAAACGATTTCATGCATGAATATTTATTACTGTTTTATTTCCCGGCTACTGTTATTGGTCAAAACCATATTGATTTGAGTGACATGGATTTTTTTGCATTAACACGTTTGAAGGAGTTTCGGTAATAAAACAATTATTTATTAAGTAGTAAGAAATAGCGCAGAATTATTTACCCTTTGTTATGGGAACAGCCCAGTGTTTTATTTCCCTCAGTCGTTGGCTTCAGACAATAGAACACTAAGCTGTTATTGGCCTCAGTCGTTGGCTTCGGACAATAGAACACTGAACTGTTTCCATTTCTTTGGAAAAATATTCTGGTCTATTGCCTAGCTACACATTAAATAACTGTATAATATGGTGACGCAAATTCAGTAATAGCGTTGTTTTGAGTTCAAAGGATTGGAAATAAGAAATAAAAGTAATTTTGGAAGAGTTTATTCAGTTTGTGAGCGAGTCTGTCGCGTTTACACTTCCATTTTTTTTATTCTTATAATAAAATTGCAAGATTTGTCTGAAATAAATGAAGATAAAAATGTGTTAAAATGAAGTAGTTTCGATGTGTGTTCCCTCTATTTTTAAAAGTAAAAGTTTATCTTTTCGTTGAACAACATATCTAAGAACAAACCTCATAAAACGTTCCACGGATTGGTTTTTTGATGTTGTAATATTATTTTCACATTTGATTGCATATCAGATAATTTAACAGTATACAGTTGTTATACCTTTTTATATTTGGTTATGTTTTTGTTTTTAAAATGTGCTTTATTGGCATATTTACATTTACTATATTTTGGTATTGTAACTTCCAGTTTTGTTTTATACCCTTCATGAATTATTAAATAATAGATTAATTTTAAAAAAAAAATTGTCTAGATGCAATAGTATTCAAAGAAGAGGATTAGTAAAACAGTACTATCTTAGCACAAACGGTATACAGAAAAATGTTCAACTGACCTCCATACATGTAAATCTGCTTTATCTATAAGAACGGATCGAGACATTAAAAGTTTGAGATATCAAAAAATTAATAATATGTATAAACAAAAAATACTATGATTTATACTGATTTATCAATACTTAAATTAATTTTCTTTAATAAAAATATTTGTTTGTCAAAACATAAAAAGAAACACTGTCAGAAAAACAAATCCAATTGCCTAGTAAAAAAAATATTTCAAAAGAAATATTTGCTGATTAAAAACCAGACTATTAAATACAGATACTATCAGAATTGAGTTGCATTTTGAGCAGGACAAAATGATTCGGTACAGTAAACAAATAATATGCATAGCAAGTTTAATTATCATTGTAAGTATACTTGTTATCATTTAATTGTTTTGTGTTATATCCATGTAAAAAAATTAAGATTGTTTTCATGTATTAAAAATATGTAAGTTAGCAAATGAACTCTTTTTTCGCGAACTGTCTAGAACCTGAACCGGATTACAGGGGCTCCGTTTACAGAGCTGCCGGGGAATTCCCCAAGTGATGAATATAGGAATGCCCCGTCTATATAGGGTACGCCCAATGCAGGATAAAGAAACCCTCTATATTTCTAGTACAAGAGTAGACTGGGGTCGTTTAGAAGGCTAATTTCCTGTCGCTATCCATTTCTCCTATTTTCCAGTGCTAATAAAAAAATCGTTGCCAAAGTTGTCCCATCCACCTTTATAATTATCTTTCTTCTTTAACTTATAATTTTTGAATTGTTTAACTTTTTTCGTCCTGATTTAACTGATATTTTGCTCACTGGACGTGAAACTCTAATCAATCAACCAAAAATTCTTAAGAATCTTGTATTTTACGTCCACCTTGTTTAAAATATACTTTGAGTATCCCATTAAAAATTAGAAACTGTGCGGTATTGATCGAATAAACTTCATAAAGACGTTTTCAGAAATAATTTATCCCTGATAATGATAGCTCCGTCAATATTGGTAAAAAATCCTTTCCCGCGGGTTTTAGTATCCTGGACATAATCCAATCTCTGTGTCATATTTCTTAAACAATACCCACCATTGTCATTTGGCATCCACAAGAAAAAGTATTATGAATACATACGGTCCAGTGAAAAATTAGTTTCTTGACCATATCGGGAAAAACAGAAAAAAATGTTTTAGTGTATTTAGTGTATGTGAGACCATTGTTAAGCAAACTGAAGGCATAATTATACACTTTTTGTATAAGTGTCACATTACGTCCGAATTATTTAATCTAAGTCTTTGTGGATGAATTATAAAAATATTTTTGTCTGAAAGTCTGTTATAAATATTCATTTTCAATTTAAAAAAAAAAATTATTTCCAAGACCTGATTGCACATCTACACATGACCCTTTATCCTTATGTCAAGTTTCATCAAGATCGGACTCAAGAAGGCTGAGAAATTGGACGCCGGGACACACTTGCAGGGGGAAGAAAAAGAAAACTTACAAGTGTGGCATATTTTAATTTTATTACACGAACTAAAAACCACCTTACACGATTTTTGACAACCTTTGGGCCTAATTTGAAAATGGTTCAACATAGGAACAAAATTAACGGCCAGATGGCCATACTTCTTTCTTGAAATTTTCATATTTTTTTAAGAAGACATTGTTATAATAAAGGTCTACGCCGAGCGCAGCATGATACGACCGCTGCATGTCGACCACTGAAAACTGGAACAAGTGTAATTTAAAGTGAATGCGGACACAGTTAAGAGCTTGTCACCGTATCTAGATGGACAGAATAAGTAGCTTGACACAGTAATTAGCTGGACACAAACTAGGGAACATAAAATTAGCCCCTTAGATCTCTGAAGGCTAGGAACTGTATGAGTTATGCTAAATCTGTTGACATACTACTGAGAGCTTACATCAAAATGAATCCAAAGAAAAAAAATCCCAACGAAATGCGATTAGAAATAAAGATTTTACATATTTTGAAAATTTGAGATTTCGGCCCCTTTGACCCCTTATAACTCAAAAAAGTAAGAGATACGCCAAATTTGTCAACATACCTCTGAAAGATTACAACAAGAGGAACCAAAGAAAAAAATCCCATCAAAATTTGATGAAAAATAAAGATTTTACATATCATGAAAAATTGCAATTTTAGCCCCTTTGACCCCTTATATCTCGGAAACGGTAAGAGATACGCCAAGTCTGTTGACATTTTACTGAAAGCTTATAACAAGAATAATCCAAAGAAAAAAATCCCATAAAATTCCGATAAAAAATAAAAATTTAAGGTGATATGCACATTTGCAATTTTGACCCCTTTTAGCCCTCATAGCTCCGAAAGGAAACAAGTTATCTAAAGTCTAATGGTTATGCGCTATGTTAGTTTTTGATAAGGAACCAACTGTCAAAAACTGCATCAAAATCGGACAAAATTTAGAAATTCAAATTTTTGAGATTCACCCTTTTTGGGCCCATTTATCTCGTGAATGGTACTTCCGACATGAAATCAGTTTTACATACTTCAGATCAGAAATTTCCTCAGGAGCACAGAGAAAGAAACCCCATCAAATTCCGATAAATAATAAAGATTCTACAGCCCAATATATGAAAACACCCAATTTGTCCCTTTTTGGCCCTTGTTTGAAAACGGGCGGGGCCACAATAACAAAAACCAATCCAAGCCTTCCTTTTGTGCCAAGGAACATTGTGCTAAAATTTGGTAGGTATTGATCAATGGGAACTAAAGTTATTGACCAAAAACATAAGTGTCTACAGACGACAACGACGACGACGACAACACCATACCATTATACGACCTCAAAATTTTTGCGGTCGTATAAAAGTGTATTCATTAAATATTTATACAGCTCTCATTTCCTCTTCTACTGAGACTTTTGAAGACTGATACGGGTTGATCGTACCATTTAAAACTTTTAATTGTGAGTTGCTGGTTCGGCATAAAGCAAATTGAACTTCAACAATTATGGTACATGCAAAGTGTATAACAAAACCAAAATACACAATGTAAGTATCGACACCATACCGTTATTTCTTAAAATTATTTTTATCACCGACTGCAAAACGAATGAAAAAGATGTAAACAAGCTTTACAAATGCCTATGGTGGGTCCTAACAAAGATTGTTATTACGTTTTAATACATTATTACATAGCTGACATTTAGAAAAAATTGCTTAGCATTAGACCTTACAGAAAAAGCATTAGACCTTACAAAAAAAACATTTTGATCTTCTCCCCTAAAACTATTGATGTAAATTGAAACATGCTGTGCAAGAAATTTGTGGATGATCATTTTCAAAGACTACTTTTTTTGTCATAATTAGACTTCAAATATGGGTATCTCTGAAGAACATAGTTTGGCATATACTCGGACAGATTGGAGGTCATTACCTCTCACAATGTTAACATAAAATTGTTCCAGTGACTACTCTAAGTTAGCTTAGAATTGTTTTAGAAAAGTTCTATGACTACGCAAGAATAGTAATCTAAAAGCAGTCATGGCCAAAAAATGTAAAACAATCATCGTGCAAAATTCAAATCTATATGCATGCTCTCTATATATTGCAGTTATGATATACTTGTTCGTGAGAGAATTTCTCATATGGATATACTATCATACTTTCAAATTTTGGTATTTATTTATTCGAAATGTTACTCTGACCACCTGTTTTAAGTGCCTACATCTCACTATTTTATAATGCCAAGTTTTCTTACAATCGACTTGATGTTTGCCTATATGTTGTAATCGTCCACTAGGTTAAGAGACTAGTGCTTTTGTCGGGCAACGGATGACAGCGATTGTAAGAGCACTTTGTCAGTTTAAATTAGTTTATTGACAATCCCGCATCCATGACAAAATGAATACATGGATGTAGCGTTGTTCGACAATTAGTAAAGAATTCCACTCAAACCGGTGTTAGGGGGTCGTCTTGAACTTACTATTAGGTATAAGTAAAGCTCATTGTTGAAGGCCTCATGGTGACTTCAAGATGAAAAACAACAATAAAAGCGTTTTCTTTGCTTGTCTTTACCGTGTATTTGTAGAGACTTTGTCTCATGTGCATTTATTCCATTTTCTTTTATTTACCATTCAAAAAGCAGTCATGGCCATAACCTGTTTTAAAATCAATCATGGTCATGAGTTGTTCTAAAAGCAGTCGTGGTTAAGAGCAGTTCTAAAATCGGTCATACATGTAACCTGTTTTAAAAGCAGCAATGAGCAGGGGTTGTTCTTAAAGCAGTCACGACCAGAGGTTAATCGTTTAAAATTGCTCTGATTTTTGGTGGTCAAGAAAAAAGTTAATGATAATAATATTGATAACAATTATAATAATATTTTTGAGACTGAATATGCAAACATTTTTGTCAGCAGTGTGGGTATTTTTCTTTTCCAACAGGGTGTCGGTATTTTCTGCATTCCGGTCACGAACCTGAGAGTTTTGCCGAACTGAAAATACAAACTTTGACTCTATATCTGTTCATTGTTTTTGTAGAAAACAGAGTTGAAAACACCGTGGAATTTCATTTTTAATATAGAAAAGAAACAAGTATAAAATAATGAAATATCAAGAAAAACCCTTTTTCTGAAAATCTTTTTATGTCGTGTATCTAAACTAATGACTTCTTTTATTGTTATGATCCATATCCATACCTCGTTGAAATCTAAACAAATAACAATATAGCAAGTTACTGTAAATAACAAAACACCAAAGTTACTGTTAATTTATTTTCTGCATATGCGCATTTCGACAGCTTATGTCTCATCATTACAGATCAAACCAAAACATTTGCAAGTATATTAACCGAAAAATGTGAAAAAGCTGATAGAGAACAAATAACCAAAAGGATCTAAATAGAAAAACCAAAACTGAGCTAAGGCCAGAGCTATGCATGAGGAGATACTTAGATTTAAACAAAATTTTGTAGTAAAAATTCAGATACTGCAAGTATCAATAAAGTTGGTTTTCGGATCAGCACAGAAGTACTGACTACTGGGTTGGTGAATACCCTCGGGGTCTAACGGTAATGAATAACAAAATACTGAAGTTACTGTTAATTTATTTTCTGCATATGCGCATTTCGACATCTTTTGTCTCATCAGTGCAGATCAAACCAAATTTAGTTTGTGTTATTGCAATTTCGTAAATCATGTCTCTTCAATAATAGAAATTCGATCGTTTGAAAGACCATAAAACGAACTCTTTTAAATCATTCAGTTTTTTGGTATTATTTGAATCCTGATGACATTTAAGCAGACACTCGCACTCCATTAAATAATTTCTCTTTCAAGATATTTGGAGCAGTTACATTTGGGGCGAGTATATACTTAATTGTAAGATATGACTTTATAAAGAAAGGATCGTTTGATGAAAGTATACAGCAACTCAATGCAATGATTACAGGTTGGTAAGAATATTGCTAAGAGCGTCGTTTTAGTTATCAGGTAAATATGAAAAAGAAAGGAAATGGGGTAAATGTCAAGGAGACAACATTCCATATCCAGGTTAAAACGACCCAAAACAAAGCATCTAGGGGTCACCATGCGGTCTGCAACACAGTGAGGAACCTCATACCATATAGCAAGCCCTAAATGGCCCAAAAAGGTAAAAAAAGTGAATAAATCGATGGAAACAAACCACATCCAATTACCCAAATATCAAGAAACTAAAATTTTATAAGAAGACAAGGACAAGCCAATGACCAACATATTCCTGACTTTGGGACAGGCGCAAAAATTGCGGTGGGAATAAACTCGTTTTCTTGGATTCAAACCCTCCTGTATGTGTGGTGAATGGCTAAAAATGAATACACAAAAAGACTCTCAGCAAAAATCAAACTAGAAAAAAGTCCAACTTATCAAGACGAGTACCCTTACAATGAAGTACATAAAACATGAAGACAATACACACGGGTACTGTCCGGACAAATGCTCGCAGTTGCTGACAGCTAGCTAAGGACATAATTTCAATTTACATTTTTGTAAAACCTGGTGGTTTTAGGGAACTGTACATCTGTGCAAGTCTTCAAATAAAAAAAAANAAAAAAAAAAAAACAAAAAACTTATTTTTCAATTCTACACTATTACGGAATTAAATAAGAAGGATAACAAGTAACACCTTTAATGGTTGAAAAATACAGTCACATGCCACGATATACAAAGGACCTGCACAGGAAAAACTATTCTCTAATTTCTGTCCTGTTTTCACGTTTCCTGAACAGTGAGAGAATACAAGAATCTTACATCAGGTCGAGGGTCAGACAGAAAAATCTAAGATACCAAAGGGTAAGATTTCAAGCACTCGGACGAAGCTTGCTGAGTCCGAGACGCTAGAAATCTTACCATTTTTTTGTCCAAAATATCTTTGAAATCATTAGAGAAATAAAATCCAAAACTGTATCTCGTGAGAAACGACATTTCTACGCTGTCGATAGTTAAATTTTCAAATATTTAAAACGCTCGGCAATCCTTGCGTTTAAAAAAAAATGAAAATTCAAGTACCTTAAGTGTAGAAATAATTAAATACCGAAGTTACTGTGTATTTATTTTCTGCATATGCGCATTTCGACAACTTATGTCTCTTCAGTGCAGATGAAATCTAAACGTTTGGAAGACCATAAACTCAAATGCGTTCAAAAACTGATAGAGAACAAATAACCAATATGATCTAAATGTAAAGCCAAAATCACCTAAGAACAAAGCTTTTGCATAAAGGAGAGACTCCTTAGTTTTCAACAAAAATTTACAAAAATTTAGATATTGCAAGGTTCCAAATAGAGTCGGCTTTCGGGTCAGCACCGAAGTACTGACTTCTGGGCTAGTGAATACCCTCGGGGACTAACAGTCCACCAGCAGAGGTATTGACCCATGCAGTAGTAACAAATGGCGTTTCTTATTCCATGCACTTGTGGATGCAGTTGTGAAATCTATATATACTAGTAAAAGACAAAAGACAAACGTTTACAACGTTAGGAACTCCTTACAGCCGGAGGTATATTCTGTACCACGACAGATAAGAATACCAATCAAGTTTTTTTTTTTTTAAAGTTGTTGCATTTTAAATCTAAAGTTTCAATGCAAAGCTTTGGAGATTCTGCCTTTAATCTAAATGATTATTTGCTTGATACAGGTTTAATACGCATTCGTCTTGGACTGGATTACTTTAGGTGTAAAGTTGTCAGGCAAGAAATATAGAAAAGTTTTCGACTATTTCTCTTTTTGTCTTTAGAAAAATAAATAATATAGAGAAAACATGTGCCACTTAAATACCATATTTTGTTGTAAATATTTAACAAAATGCCGAAGTAATTGTGAATATAGTTTCTGCATATGGCCATTTTGGCCTTTTCGACAATTTAAATTTCTTCAGTACAGATCAAATAAAATATGCACAAAATACTTTTGTTGGCAAGTATTAACATTTATGTGGATACAAATAATTTGTTGATGTGAGAAAAAAAAATCGAGATTTCAGATATAAAAATGACAGAAAATATAGCATTTTCCCATTTTTAGACAAGGAAATATTTGTTTTAAGAGTCAATTCTTTAACATTTGATAATAAATGCTGATTAAAATATATATACATATATATAATTATATATTATATATTTTGTGACATTATCCGAATAACAGATAAATTAACAGATTAAAATATATATACATATATATAATTATATATTATATATTTTGTGACATTATCCGAATAACAGATAAATTAACAAATATAAAATCAGAAATTTATGCGTGTTCCAAGACTATGAAGCAACAGTGGTAAAATAATAGATTTATTGCAACCATGTGGTTTGAAATAAGCTTGCTACATGTTTTACTGTGTTTGGAGGTTATGTTATTGGAATACCGCTTATTATTATTTTTTTAAATCAGATGCCCTCGAGAAAGTTTCTAGTGATTTTGGAACGCAGTTTAATTCAAATCATTACGTGGCAAGATTCTCCACTAAGACGAAAATACACGAAAATAATGTATCAGACATATGTATTTTTTTTATAATGAAAGGGAAATATAATAACTGCTTTTGATGTACAATTTTGCTAGTTTTGAATTCGGAAACCATGTGAAAACATTAGCATACCATCATAACCTGCTATAAAACAAGTTTGTATGCAATCAATTGGCCATTAACCGATGACCAAAAGGAAAATAGATGTAGTGTTCTTCGACGTCCATATTGAATTCCACCAAGGCGATGTTTGTGGCCGTCTGTAACTGAATTCGCGGTGTGCGTTAATTCGTTGTTTAAAGGCCCCTTTGTCATTTCATGATGAAGAACAACAACAAAAGAGTGTTCCATTTGCTAAACTTTTCAATTTTTTGAAGCGATTTTGCCCATGCTGTTTACTCCACAACCCTTGTATTCTTCCATCTTATGAAGATTTGTCCAAAATTGCAAATGAAATTGATTAAACTTAATAAAACAGTTGTAATAGAGAAATAGATACAGTGGGTATAAAATGACCTCACTACTCATTTCATAGTTTCTTGCGACACTTGATATATATCCACTTTATCGAAAGTATTAGATACTGTACAAGTTTAACAGTAGAATTGTAGTGTAAGGCCCGCTACACGAATTGTTTATCTACACAAGCAATCAGGTCAAGGGTGATCAGGATTAATTGAAAAGTATTAAGTACGACTTCTTTCACAAATATATTTGTTTTAAAATTGTACAGACATTTCATTATTTTTTGTCACTTTCGACTACATGCAAATCGATGAGATCATTATTATAGTCTAAACAATAGAAGCGATCCCGATGAAGAAATTATTACTGTTATAAGATCAATAATGTTTTAACAGTAATAATGATTTTTTCAACAATCGCATATATTGCTTGACTATAATAATGATCTCGCCGATTTGCACTTGGTCGATAGTGTTTGTGTGATCTAAGTTTAATCGTGATTTTTAACAGATTTCACTACGTATACAGTGGGTTCAACCTAATTGGTTGGAGAAGTCCTAATTTGGTTTTGTGTATGAGTTTAAGTTACTAAGAACGTTTAAATTACTAAAAATGTTACCTTTCGGCAATGACTAAATATATTCACCCTTTTCAGTCAATATTTGTTCAAAATACATAAGATTTCGAAAGCTATTAAAAAAAACATCAACGACCGACATTTTGAACTTCTGTGATATTTTCGAAACGGTTTTTCTTCAATAACTTTTGAAATCTTTAATATTTTGAACAAGTATTGAATGAAAAAGATTCTATGATATCATAATTGCGGAAAGGGAACATCTTATTAACTAAAATGCTCTGAATAACCGAAATTGATACAGAAACGATTTTGCTCCAACCAAATTAGGACTTCTCCAAACAATTAGGTTGCATCTCCTGGTATACAAAATTCAATAATTACCCAAGTAAATTTCGTTATGATGTACACGTGAGTCAAGGAATTATAGCAAATCGGTTATAGCAGATATGCCATCTCCGGTCAATCTATAATACATCTAAATGTAAGACCCGTGTGAAACATGCATAAAGAGAAGAGCCAAGAATATCGAAATAATTGGATGAGAGCCATTGACAAAGTTTTTCTGGTTTCTTTTGACAGACAATTTGCCCATGTATATATAAACGTTAGCCTTGAGTTTACTTTATGGATAATACAATACTTGACGCTCTCTCCAGATAAATTTTGATTATTCTTTTATACCTAATTTTGATTCTTTAGTGTGAGTTTTACGTCCGATGTGCAGTATTTCAGCCATATCAAGCACGAAAAAGCATATCAATTACACAACATTTAAAGGCCAAGAAATTTTATTTTAGGTCGAAATTTTGTTATGTGATCGCTACATTTAACGATCAATTCAAAACCTAGTTTTATATATTCAGCTATAAACAGATATCCAGCTGTTAGACTCGGAGTTACTCCAAACATGAGTAATTCCACTCCAACGACAGAATTCAATGGTTTGATTAGGAGATATGGATATGTACCTTTAGCATTTGGTCTTATTATGTGTGCCATTACCATAACATCTATTTTTGCTGTTATTCGAAAGTCAAAGATAATAGCAACATTGGTAAGATATACACCTTTCAGCTAACTTGGGTTCCAAGACCATTTAAATTACATGGTATAAAATCACTTCTAATTCGTCATACTTTCCTCCTATTCTTTTTTTTCAAGCCTTATCTGAAACAAAATATGAAACGTTTTGAACATTATCAGTACTTAACCTAGTCCAAATATTCTTTTTGTTTCGATATCGCTGAACAGTGTTATTACTATAAAGAAAGAAAGCTTGGGTGAACAACTACTGCTCTTCAGCAATACATTAAAACCATAAGTGACATCAAAATAAATATACCTAATTTTGATTCTTTAGTGTGAGTTTTACGTCCGATGTGCAGTATTTCAGCCATATCAAGCACGAACAAGAGGCTCTCAAGAGCCTGTATCGCTCACCTGGGCCATTGCTGACAAATACAGTCAAAAATAATAATACCAATGTTGAATGCCAATCTTGAATCTGTTCAGACAAGCCAGACACATTTTAAGAAGGGGACAAACTAAGGTCCATTGTGACCAAGTGTGATTCCAATTGGCCAAGTACTTTCAGAAGAGAAGATCTTGGAATATGTTTCCCCATAGGGTCCAATGTTAAACTAAGTTCCCCGCTGGTGGCCATCTTAGATGATGTGCAGACTTGCCGGACTCATTTTTGAAAGGGAACCACCTAACGACTATTCTGGCCAAATTTGGTTCCGATTGGCTCTGCGGCTTCAGAGAAGAATATCTTTGAATACCTTCCCATAGGGTCCAATGATAAAACCAGGCTTCACGCGCTGGTGGCCATCTTGGATATGATGCGGACTTGATAGACACTTTTTTGAAAGGGGACCAACTTAGGACTATTGTGAACATCAATATGTATTTGGAAACCAAATTTCATTGAAATCGGAAAATGTTGAATTTTCCCGCCTTTTTTTGCGGCCATTTTGAAAATGGCGGTCAACAAACAATTTTCAACATCTGTTTTGAAGTCGCAACATCAATATCTTCT